>JARBWK010000002.1:14093719-14351406 GCA_030556195.1 Anolis apletophallus | reverse complement strand
CATTCCTCTCTGGCGGCCCGGTCGCTGAACTTGACCAGGTGAGAGAACGGTGGATACGCCTGGGCGTGGGCCTCCTTGAAGTTGAAAACCTCTCTCCCCAAAATTCCTGCAGAGCGAAGGAAGCTTACTAAGAATCTGGCGCTGGGACAGATGTTGATCGAGGCACGCCAGTCCAGGCAACTCTGGGTTGTCTTTAGCCATTTCCAGCTGTGCCAGGAGGTCACTAAGGTCCCACAGAAGCTTGCAGTCCTTAAGCTTCAGAGTTGGGAACCTTTGCAGCTTGTCCATAAGAGATTCTTCAATCTCCGTGCTGGTTCCAAACCTTTGGTCTAACCTGCGCCATGCCTTTTCCAAGGCTTTGATGGGGTCGGCTACGTGGACTGCGTAAATGTTCTTAACTTGAGAAGAAGAGTCTGGACCCAACCAGGCGCCCATCAAAGTCAGCTCTTCTTCAGGTGACAACCTCAGGTCCCTAATTGCTCTTTTGAAAGTGACCTTCCAGAGAAGGAACTCATCGGCTTTGTCCGAAAAACCTTTCGACCCCTTGTCCTTCAAGTCTCTTCTGGGACTTCTTAAGATTGGGGTGAGCTGGAATTCTGGGGTTGCTGGGGACAAATGCAGTGTAGGCTGCTGCTGGGTAAGGTCCCATGGTGCCGCTGTTGATCTTTGACCCTTAGGATGAAGGTCGTCTCTTGTTGATGGACTGGCAGCTCTTCTGGAACTAGCCGAAAGGGTGCTGAGCTTTAGAGGTCTTGCAGGTGGTCCTGGAGCCGTAGTGGGAGGCATAGGAAGCCTGAGCAAAGACGAACTTCCCGCTATGGCACTCTGTACTTTGGGCAACTCAAAGGGCAACTTTAGGGCCCTGGTCCGGCTGAAGTGGGAAATCTTCGTACTCCGCATCAGAAAGCTGGCTGCTTAAACTGCTAAGGTGTGCAAGCACCTTGGAAGAAAGGGTCCTGTATTGGCAACTGTCTTACATTCTCTTCTGTAAGCTGCCCATTTAGGGAAAAATTCTCTGGCCAAAACCTCAGCCCTTACACTCTTGGCAGCAGCATCAGCCCTTACTCTAAGCATCTCTATCTCACTTTGCCTTTGGGCCTGTTCCAACTGGCTTTGGGCCTGTCTCAATTGGAGTCGCTGTTCCTCCTCTTTGAAGAGGAGGGACTGATCGGGCTATCCTTGCTTCAACTTGGCCTCTGTGATCTCGCGCTGCAGCTTGAGATGCAAAACAGCTTCTGAAGAGAAAGAGCTTCCGGCATCTGAAGATTTATGGGAGCGGCTATGCTTAGATGATGCATCTCAACTTGGATGCCTTACTAGAGTGGCTAGACTTGAAGCTAAGCGCCACTGAAGGCGACTTTAAAAAGATGGTCTCGTGGCTGCCTAAGGGAGACTGGTTTCCCTTAGGCACAGACCTAGGATTAACAGGTGGAGAACTAAATTCTAGGGTATCTAGAACTGCTCTTACCCTATCCTCCTTTTTCACTGGTGTCAGCCAAGACACTCCTATCTTTAGCTCTGAGTCCTTATCATTGATACGCTCAATGACCTGGACTGCTTCAGACACCAAACCCTTCCACAGGTCGAAGGCCTGTTCAAGGTCTGACCTTAACATGGATGGCACCTTTGTAATGCCCACGCTCTCTACTCTGTGCATTAGAGTTGCGATGCGTTCCCATGCTGAGGCTATCTTAGCATGGAGGAGCTCCTCTTTCTCAACTAGCTGGGCTAGCATCCTGGCTGAAGGGTGTTTTTCCCTCTGGGACCTTATAACATGACCCTCAGACCCAACTCTGCTTACATCATCTTGCAATTGCACAGACATTGTGAACCCTTATAGTAAAAAATAAATTTTCAATAAAGGCAAATGCAATACACAATGAAATGCACAGCACTCAAACACAACAATAAATGACCATGCAATGATGCTTTGCAAGGAGCAAGATGTTGGCGCCAAAGTCGATGGGCAAACTGCTAGACGACAACAAGGTAGCAATTTGCTGCTGGAAGCCTTCTTGAGATCAACAATGAAGGGAGGGAGCTTCTTTGGCGCGTATAGCGCAAGCTACTAAAATGGCAGCTTTGCCAAATTTTCAAGCACCTCGTGCTCTGCGGCTCGGGGCCTACCGCGAGAGGAGACGAGGCCGACGGTGGAAGGTGGGAGAGAAGCGCCGTCTCCCCGCTGTGCAGAGATGTCACCGCTGGTCGACTTTTCCAGCTGAAATCTTCGCTGACGTGAAGGCTGGCTGTTCTTTCTTGGCGCTGCTGGGCCCAGCCGGGTCCCGGTCTGGCGCTGCTGGGCTCAGCACTTTAGTGCGAGCCCAAAACAGCCGCTGGAGCTCTGCGGCTCGGGGCGTGCCGCCCGAAGGAACAGGCCGACGTTGGAAGGTGGGAGAAGCCTTCTCCCAGCTGTGCAGAGATGTCACCGCTGGTCGACTGTTCCAGCCGAAATCTTCGCTGGCGTGAAGGCTGGCTGTTCTTTCTTGGCGTTGCCGGGCCCAGCCGGGTCCCGGTCTGGCGCTGCTGGGCTCAGCACTTTAGTGCGAGCCCAAACTGCCGCTGGACCTCCGCGACTCGGGGCCTGCCGCCGAAAGAGCTCAGAAGGAATTGCTGGGAACTGCACAGCTGTGCAAACCCAGGGACAGCGGCAGGGGTTGCTAGCGTGCGCACACGCGAGCCCAAAACAGCCGCTGGAGCTCCGCGGCTCGGGGCGTTCCGCCGAAGGAGCCCGATGAGGTGGTGGGTGCTGCACAGCTGTGTAGATCCAGGGGCAGCCGCTGAGGCTACGCGCACGCACCACCTTGAGCCAAAGGACTGCCAGAACTGAGGGAATGGAGCCCCACTCCCTCACCTTTCTTCAGTCTGGCAGCAAGCTTGCTGGCTCAGACCACAAAATAAAATCTCTAAGGCCGTGCAGGCTCAACTGAGGCGGATAGGACCGCAGGGCCGTAAGTACTATGCCGTCACACCAGGTCTGTTTAAAATTAAAACTGGCAGATGTGTTGTCCTTTCTATCTGGTGGACTGCAGAGCGCTTGCTGAAAAGGCTAGGTGGTCTGACAACCCAAAAAACACTCCAAAATAAAGTTGAAAATCAAACAGTTTATTCAATAACAAAGTCTTTGCAGGACTTGGCACAGCTTCTTAATGGTTGCAAAAAAAAAAAAAAACAGACTGGAAATGCCTTGGGTTGTTGCTCAAAAGATTCCCACTGCTTCTTTTTGGATGGCAGGAAACCAGATATTTCCCACCCTGGTCCTAGGTGTTTGGTTGAAGGAACCACTCCTTCCCCCCTCTAAACCTAAGCCCAGTCCAAAAGGTGACCTAAAGCTGGGCTGGTAACCAGATGTCTATCCTATACAGCATGCAAAGCCAGTCTCTGCAAGGTACCATAAACTCATCTGGTTCCAGCAGTCCCCCAGCTAATGGTCAAGCAAATAGCAATCAGCAGGTCAGCATGCAGGTAAGCACCCAGGTAAGCACCCAGCAAGCACCCAGTACTTACGGTGACCCTTTCGGAGCCAATCCTGGCTGGCCAAAAAAACCACATCTGGCTTCCTTCCCTCTCTGAAAGGAACTAAAAACACTTTCTAAAATGGAGGCCAATCCCCAGGAAGAAAAAGGGGCGGACACCAACTAAAAAGATACATTTGCAGAGTTTTAGGTGGCAAATTCTGCACCAGGCTGCAACCTTGCTAATAATTAACAGGCAAGGTGCCAGTGTGTCTGGAACAGTCCCAGTAAAAAATGCAAAAGGAAAAAATGCTGCCTTTTAAAACAAAACTATGGGGCTATGCATAGGAAACGTCTGGAGGACGGAACACGAACCCTATGAGGAAGCTGGGTGTGTTTAGCTTGGAGAACAGAAGGTTAAGAGGGGACATGATACATATTGAGGAAACAGCAAGCTTGTTTTCTGCTACTCTAGAGTCTGGGACCTGGAACAATGGAGTCAAATCGCAGGGCGGGGGGAAGTGGGAGTGGATTCACCTAAACATTAGGAAAAATGCCCTGAAATTACGAGCTGTTAAATAGTAGAATAAGCTGTTGGAGAGGGTGGTGGAGTCTTCTTTGGAGATTTTTCCAGGCTGTCTTTTGACCTGCTAACTCCACTTCTGAGACTGTTCAGGGACTTCCAAGTTGCCTATTCTACCAAGAAATAGCCTGGCAGTCAGAGAAAATTCTGACTGCAGTTAGTCTAAAAGATGAGTGAAATTTTCAGTGTACTGTACAATACCGTATGCTGAAATCAGTCTTTGTACTCTTTTATTCTATATGCATTCTAAAAGCTCCCTAACTGACTTGAAAAACGTCATTATGCCCTTGACACAATGCAATTCGTCAACTTAAGCAAGTGTTATAAAGTTCTCCTGTTCAATAAAACATACCCTATTTGTGCAGACTGCAGTATTTTTCAAGACTAGATCTGGGCGTCTGGGATGCGAGTCAAGGCTAGGAAGCTCTGTGGTTTGTTTTGTGCTGTCAGGGTTATTCAATAGCACCTCCACCAGTCATTGGGATCTGTGTGAAAGATATGCATGCTTTGTTGAAGGTTAGCTCTTCCATCAGTATCTTTCCTCTGGTTTCATACCTTGGTATAGATTCGAAGCCATAGAAAGAATCCCCAAGGAACAGGACGTGTCGCTTTGTTGCCGTTTACAGTTTTCTGAAAATGACTTTCTCCTTTTCAAAGTCAATCAAAGACTTCAAGAATGCTGACTTCTTACTTTCATCTGAAACCCAACTTTCTTAATGCCTTTCCACTGTGGAGTCCCCTGTTCTGTAGATAACTATATCAAAGCCAACCATGTCAAGGTCAAAAGGCTGTATCTACACTGTAGGATTATGGCTCAATGCTCAATTTTGTGGAATTCTGGCATTTCTAATTTTGTGAAATATCTACTATTCTTTGGTGCCACAACAATATGACAGTTAAAATGGTGTCAGACTATTATAATTCTACAAGGTGGATCATCTGAAACAGTACTTTTTACTCCATTGTCTTGGGAAGAACACTCAATTTGTGATTCTGCTACCACCAAGTTGTTATATTGTTGTTTTGTTTTTTAAAAATCTGCATTTTCTCATGTCTTTCTCTGCATTTTATTGTGGCTTCAAGTCGTTTCTGATGTATGATGACCATAGATTGAGGTTTTTGTGGAATTTCCCTTTCTCTGAGGCTGAGAAAATATGACTTGCCCAAAGTCACTTAGTGAGTTTCTGTGGTTGAGTAGGAATTTAAATCCTGGCCTCACAGAGTTGTAGTTGTCGTTTGCCTAAAAAGAACTAAATATCAGTACAACAAAAAGAGTGCATTAGCTATTACATTAAATGATAGTTGAGTGATTTGATTTTGTTATGATATCTTTCTTTCCTCCTCAAATAAATACTATATAGGAATATTATTGGTGATGGATAGAGTTGCAACTGCAAGGAGAAGGCTGGAACCTGTAGTTATTCCGAGATGTAAGTCAGGATGTGTGAAGAAATAGGATTGTTATCTCAGAACATCCCTGACATGATAACCTTTGAATTTCAGTTGTGTAATTTATGCCCTAAGTATAAGCAAAAGGTAGTGGGAACAAAAACAGTATATTTGTTCTTCTTATCAGCTTACAACAGCTGGCTAAATGCTTCTCTAAAGCTGTGCAACTTTCTGTACTAACTTTTTTATTTAGCTCTGCATTGAAAACATTATGGTGCATTCTGTTTCATACAGTGGTCATGAATTTTCTCTTTTAATTCTATTATATTTTATTGTGTACCCAATTTCTAGTGTTTCCAGTAATCCCAAGATACTCTTTTCCTGTTAAAGAACTCTACAAACACTTTTTTCATGAATGAAATATCAATTTTTCAATGTATTGATGTTTATCAGCTAGCACCTCTGTTCTGAATGATGTTTCTTTATTAGTTACATCATTGTTTAAGCCCTAGTCTCAGGAATGAAGGGGACACATTGAGTGTCCCCTATCTGAAATATTGGGATCAGAAGAGTTTTGAATTTTAGAACACTTGTTTTTATACAAACAGACCTAATGAGATAGCTTGGAGATGGGCTCCAAATCCGAACACCAAATTCAATTATTTTCATCTATACCTTATACACATAACCTAAAGGTAATTGTATACACAATATTTTAAATAATTTTGTGCACTAAGCTAAAAGGTTATGTACACTGAGCTATCAGAAAGCAAAGGTATCACTATCTCAGTCTTCTGTGTGGACAGTTTTGGAGTATTTTGGATTTCAGAATTCTAGGTTGTTTGTTAATTTATTTAACCATCTATTTTATGGCTAGGTTTCAGTTGTTTTGTAATTTGGGAACAAGACATCTCAAGCTTTCCAGCTTGACATAAAGCTGTTTTAACTGGAAAGTTCAGAAATAAACTAATTAAAAAATTATAGGTGAATAGGATTAGGGAAGACATTGAACTATTTGTTTTTTTTATATCATTAGATAGAGCAGGAGAGTGAAAAATTATAGTTGTACCTCTTTTCAAAGTAATGAACTACAGCTGTGCTTCTGTTTTGCATTCTAAGAACGACTGTCATTACAGCATTTGCTAACAAGCGGCCCTGTCGCTGTTGCCATAAGTTAGAAGTTCGATACCTTATTGTGCTGGAGCTACAAAATGAACTCATCTCATGTGGAACACCACCAAAGAATAGTTCATTTCCACTTCAATAACTGTACTAATGCTCTTCTCTCAACATTGGCATATAAATTTCAGGCACTTCTATGCAGCTTCTTCAGTAAATAAGGGAGAAATCATGGCCGATAAAACTTAAATTGAAGAAAAATATGCACAAATAATTTGATTTGTTTATTTTATTACTTTAACTTTTATTTAATTTTGGAGTATTTGTGAAAAGAGGAGGATAAAATGACACCCAGCTAAAAAAAAGTTAGAGGAATAAAATCTATACCTCAGGAAAGCTGTATCTTGCAGTGGATCAAAGGCCTGTGGAACATGGAAGTCTCTAACTTATAGCAAAAATATAACATTGAGGAGCTACTCAGACTCATTTCAGTAAGAGGTCCTGGGATTGTTGACCATGCCCATATTATGAGCAAATGTTTAATTGAAATGCTTAAGAGTCAGACAAATAATTGACTGAAATTTTGTATTGGTTAGACAAATAATATCTACTCCTATGCGCTACATGGCAACCACATTTTTCTACATGCACTTTTAGCTTAATACCCTATATAAAGTATAAGTCTAAAAATGTTAGTCAAAAAATCAACCCCAAATCACTAAATTGACTTATCCATGGGGCAGTGTGAATATTGTACTTTAAATCACACACACATACACACACACTATCCCCTTCAATGAGTAGATTGGCAAAATACAAGAGTTTAGTCTATCCAGGAAAAACATAAAAGAAATGGCAACCTCCTCCACTTTCAGTGCCGTGGCACCACTTCTGACCTGTGGAAATTACAGAGTGGCACAGCTACCCTCATGAGAGGGCATTGGCGTTTTCCCTCTCCTAGGAATGATCCTCAGCTTATCCATGGGTCAAAATTCATAATTTTAGCCCATAACCTGCCCTCAATTTATACATGGGGTTGCGTTATATAGGAATACATACAGTACTTTTTAAACAAGGTGTTTTATTGAAATGAATCGATAATAGCCTTATTATGCAAATTTGACATTTGTGTCATTCTCCAGGACTCCTTGGAGGCAGAAGGAAATGGGGCATTGCCATCATATGCACCAAGTGAAGAGAAATGTATTGTGCGCTGCCTGTCATTTCCAGAAAAGTATCGCATAGTTTCTCCAAATACTGGAAAATCTGCCAGAAGACCTGCTCATAAAGCCTCCAATGTTTCAGCCTTAAGTTCAAGCACCAGTGCATCGAGTCTGCAAAAGCTGCACTCCAAAATGTCTTGGAGTTCTTCTTCAGATGGCATCACAAACAAACAGTCCCAGAAAGTGCATAATGCTGAGTCCAAAGCAAGCAGTAAAGATCTGATGGATGTGCATGCTGAATGTTTTACTAATGGCCAGCAACCATTCACGCCCCGCACTTTAAAATCAGATGCAAAATCCTTCCTCTCGCAGTACAGATACTACATGTCAGCACGACCAAAATTACAGGATGTTTTCAATCAACAAGTGGAAGCAGAAACACAAACCGACGTAAGCAGGTAGAAAAGCTTATTCAGCTGGATGTGTTTAGTCTAATCCAGTGGTTCTTAACCTATGGGCTGCGGACCACCAGTGAGAACATAAATCTGGTCCGTGAGCCTCACTCCTCTTTATTTATTTTATTATATTTATTTTATTTCCTCACCTTTCGAGCCGCCTGCCACTCCTTCCCTGTTGCTGACCATGGCATATGTTCTGTATCAGAAACTAGAGCTGATATGGTCTATCCAATAGCTGTTACTATTCCCTGGCTTAGTACTGCCTTTTGTTGCAGTACTTAGGTATAAACAGATTAACATTCATTTGGATGTCTCACCCACCAGTGAGTGTTTTCTTCATTGCACAAGTAACACATGGCTGAGATTGTCACATACAACTAAAGCAGGCATGGGCAAACTGCGGCCCTCCAGGTGTTTTGGACTCCGACTCCCACAATCCCTAACAGCCAGTAGGCTGTTAGGGATTGTGGGAGTCGGAGTCCAAAACACCTGGAGGGCCGCAGTTTGCCCATGCCTGAACTAAAGGAACCAAGGGTTTATATCATCTAATAAATGGGTTCAGGAAAATGTATATTATTAATTTTACAAAAGCTCTCTCATTATTATTACTGCTGCTTTTTTAAAGCTTTCACATTGAATTGGAAGAATCTGAAGACGATGTGGCAAACTCTAAGATCATAAAGGAGGTAGGTGATATGTCTAGTTTTATTTCCTCAATACAGTTAATTCAATAATCTGCCTGATGGTAGCAGGAGGGAAATGTAGCTTTATTCTCTGCCACTTCAGCCTATCATACTAAGCGCTGTTTACAACACAGTTTTGTATATAGCTGACTGATTTCAGTAGCATCCTTAGGAGTAAAAATGTGAAGGATTGCAGCTCTTATTTATATGCTTTTGTGAGTGTATTCTGAGATCAGAGAGCACCAGCATTCTTGTTTTAGTAATTGTACAGCATTGACTAGTTGTCAGTATTTTACACAGCAAGTGCTGTGATTCCAAAACAATTAAAGAGGAGGGTCCAAAATAGGTGAAGTGGATACATTGATTTGTATTTGATAATAGCTTTGCACTACCACAGGATTAGGTAGCAGTTGTGCCCCGGTGGGCTGCTGTGGGCCTGAGTAGGGGAGGTAGTCAGGTTCTCTCACATTACTTTCAGAGTATTTCTTAGGACAAAGCAAGAGAAGCGGTGCATTCCATGATTTCTCCACTGAAGAAAAGTCCATATAGGATTTCAGACTATTTTAGTAAATGCATATCTTGTTCCTGCTAAAATCATATCAGTAGAAAGGCATAACCATTTATCTTAAAAGAGACATACAAGAAAATGAAAAAGACTGGATATTTATCAAGGAAACAAGCAGTTGGTCAGCTCTTAGCTCCTTGCCCTTTCAATTTTTATACACACACACTTTTATATTGTATATTTTACTAGCTATCACCTGCCACGTGTTGCTGTGGCCCAGTCTGGTGATCTGGAAAACAAAGTAATGAGAAAGTGTTGGTTTCTAATATATGTAATTTCTTTTTGTTTGTGGGTAAACAATATTTCTTGCTGTTTCTTTGTCAGTGTTGATGTGGAGATTGTCTGGTTTGCCTACTCTGGAACATGCAACATTTAATTGTCTCTTTCAAATCTATGATACTATCCCTGTGTGTGTGGAAATCATATATATCTATATCTATATGGCTGGATGGCTCTTTGTCAGGAGGGCTTTGATTACGTTTTCTTGCCCTGGTGAAGGGAGTTGGAGTGGATGGTCATGGGGGCTCTGTGTGGGAAGTTTGCCCCAATTCTGTCGTTGGTGGGGTTCAAAATGCTCTTTTTTGTAGGTGAACTATAAATCCCAGCAACTACAACTCCCAAATGACAAATACAATTTTTTGAGTGATGGTCACTCCTCGGGTTAGTAGGTGTCTTGTGGCCAAATTTGGCAGCAATTCATCCAGTGGTTTTTGAGTTACGTTAATCCCACAAACGAACATTACCTTTTTATTTATATAGATTTCCTCTTTCTCTCCCCCCTTCCCCCCACTTCAATGACTTTTCTGGATTTCTACTTCTAATCTGATTCTTTTCTTGTGTTGTAGGTAGAAGATGTAGGGCCTGAAAAATTTAGCACTGTTTCTCAGGTTTCTTCACCAAGGTACATGGAAATGCGGGGGAAATATTCACACACACACACACACAAAAGTAAACATACATATGTACATAACGGTATGTTTTGCTTGGTGCAAGGTAGTGTTTTCTGCCCACTATGTCTGTATGCAGGCTGTGCACAGCTTTAATGTCAAAGATACCAACATAAAATAGATTTAACAGGTGGTGTTTTCGTAAACATATGAGCTGTATGGTAGGCAGACTGTAAAATCAATGAATTCAAGGCCTGCTTGAACTTTTCTCATTAAAAATCTAGAGTCAATGTAAAATCAAAAGCTTATGAAAATAATGCACTTTTTTGAGTTAAAGGCCAAAATTTTGACTGTCTGTAATAATATCTGTTAAAGAAGAAAACCAGGGCTCTGCCTCATAATCCTTCAAATGCTGCTGCTTTTGGACCTGTGTCATAGCCCTGCTTAAATACAAAGGGGATGTATTTGACAAATGGTGTAAGCACAATAGAAACAAGATATAGTTTGAAAAATCTTGGCAGCTGGTCATTTCATCTTCTGAAAACATTCTGGGCAATGCCATTCTCTTACAGCAGCTAGCAGTCTCCAGCAGGGAACTCACAGTAGCATCACCAATATGCATTTTCTAAAATTATGTGCTGGATTAATGATGTTTAAAACAGTATCACTTTAATGATCATCTCTCTCTCTATATATAAAAAGAGACAGTCCGTATTTGACGATCATAGGCGGCCACACTATAACCCCCAGACCCACAAAACCCACCAAACACATTTCAACAGACCACAAGGTACAATCGTGGCACAAAAAACCCGCACTACATACCTCTCGAGACCCCTATACCCGACCCCCAAAAATCACCATGCAAACCTATGGAGGGATCCGGCCTCGATCCCAAGCCAGCCCGACCAAGCGCCACATCTCTCCCACGATACACCAGGGAGGCAACTCCACAGGGTAAACCCCAACCCCTCGCCCTCAGCGGCTTCAGGGGCTTTGGGTGGGCCTCTCCTGACCCTCTCCGCCGCTTCTCCGGGCGACCGGGGCACCGAGAAACTCCCCCCCCCAAAAAACTACAAAAACAAATGGCGCCCGGCCCGCTTCCGGTCCGGCCAAAAACACTCCGCCGGAAGTTGTCCCTCACTAAAAAGGACCCGGCAGGAAACACAAACAAAAATAAAAGACCTAATACAGAAAGCGGAAGTCCCGCCCCTTAAGGCCAGAAGTCCTCCACAACATAATGGCGGCCGCCAGGGACCATCCGCGGCCGCGTGGAAGGCTCCGGAGGGGATTCAGGTGGCCACCACGCTCCTCTGCCGCCTCCCTCCCGCTCCGTGAAGAGAAGGGCGAAAGGGGCCCGCGCGATCTCTCTCCCTTCGCCCTCCTCTTCTGGGAGCGGAAGGGAGAGGGCGGAGGAGAGCCAGAAGGCAATGGACGAGGCGAATGTTCCACAAACGTCCACCTGACAAGCGTCCCCCTTCGTTGTCCCCCCTTGGACAGAGAGATGGCGAAGAAGGACGAACAGGGACCACAAGGGACAGACATGGAAGACACAGGCAAGCTTCCAAAAGAAACCCTAGACACCCATAATAATAACAAACAACAAAAAAAACCCTGCACACACCCACACAATCCCACACATATACACAGACATACACATATATATCCACACATATATACACATAAACATATATACACATATACAAACACACATACATATATATGCACACAAATAAACACATACATATATATACACACACAAATATATACAAACACCAATATACGCACATATATATAAACACACATATATACACATACATACACAAACACATATAATAACAGACACACACATACCCCCAAAGATAAACACACCTATACGTACACACACACAAATAGGAACATACAGTACATACACACACATGCATACACATATATACACACACAAAACACATACTCACATCATTACACATATATACACACACATATATACACATACACATACATACACAAACACATATAATCACAGACACACACATACCCCCAAACATAAACGCACATACACATACACACACACAAATAGAAACACACATACGCACACACATGCATACCCATATGTACAAACACAAAACACATACATCATTTTCCAACCCTTACATCCTAAGACTTTCCCACATCTCCTACATAGGGCACAGCAACACGTGCCGGGTTCAGCTAGTATGTACTAAAAATGTACACCAGAGTGTGTCCATCTCTATGGTCTTGCCCAGCCCATACATTCAGTTTGACATCTTCCATGTGCTTAGTCTACACATGAGATAGAGGTGTAGAATAGTCTCTAATTTTGCAGTTTTTCCCCCAGGGTGACTTCTCCAGGCTCTGCCCAGCGTGAAGCAATAAGAAAAATCCAGGCAGAGTAAGTAACCATTTTATTTCAACATTAGAGTTTCAGAAATAAATTAAATCTACAGCAATGTATATTTTATAACTGCTTTTAGGATGACGACTTAAACTTGGTGATTTGTTTTAATGTTTTTATATTATTTTTATTATAATATGTATGTTTATGCTTTTCCTTGTTGTGGGCACCATGCTGTGCCAGTTGTTGCCGCCATGAGTCCCTCTATGGAGATGAGATAGGACATGATATAAATGCCCTAAATAAAATAAATAAACTACTTTAATGTATAAGCCGCCCTGAGTCCCTTTTATAGATGTTTGAGAAGGCCTGTTTGGGTATGTAGTCCCTCCTCAGAGGTTGCATGTATGTATAAATAAATACATACATTTTAAAAAGAGAATTGGTGGAATTCATGTGCTCCTTCCATCCTAAGTAGCACTATAACTACAGTGCCCTGACCTCCCTCCACCCTCAACCCATTTCTACTCCCTCACTCACTGATTAGCAAGTGCTTGGATCAACAGCAGCCCATTTCCCTGTCAATTGAGAAGCCGCTGTCTGAAGCAGGGACTAAGTAGTAGCCATCAGTATGTAGCACATGTGGAAACCTATGTCTTTAATGTGAAGGACTATGTGGATTCAAAATAAGTCTTCGCAATCATTCACTGCTAAGATTCTACTGCTGGAAGGCAATCTTCAGGCATGAATGATCCCCCATGGTAGCACTTAAGGATGTGATACTGTAGGTTAAAGTAAAGGTAAAGCTTTCCATTGACATTAAGCCTATTTGTGTCCAACTCTGGGGCAGGGGGGGGGTATCATCTCCATTTCTAAGCTGAAGAGCCAGCGGTGTCTGTAGATGATTCCACAGTCATGTGGCCGGCATGACTGCATGGCGTGCTGTTACCTTCCAGCTGAAGCAGTACCTATTGATCTACTCGCATTTGCATGTTTTCGATGATTGGAGCACTCCAATTCTGATCCATTTATTTTATTTCCTTCAGTGCATCACATTCTCTTAGAAAAACCTACCCATAAGACAACAGCCAAGGGAAGTGAGAACCTATTCAAATGTCACCCAGAGATATCAGAGGGAAAGCAAGTAAATTTACATGTATCACTATTCCAATTGTGGCTTTACACTCACACACATACTTTGCAACACAGAACTTTTAACTATTTAAACCTCAGCATGGTTAGGAATAGATATGGACTGTCCATCATCTGTTTCTTATAGAGAAGAAGGTAATCCTGCTCCTTCATTACATGGAAAAAGGTGTCACCATGTTACCACATCTCTCACACATTTTGCTTAATGGAAGGAAATGATGTTGAGAGGGCTGCCCTTTGTCATCTTTGCCATTAACTTGTGGCAGTTTAAGAACAGCCGTGTTAGGTTAGATTTGATTAGATTTGATTTATTTGGCTTTTATGCCGCCACTCCCAAACAGGCTCGGGGCGGCTCACAACCAAAGACAACAATATAAAACAAATACAGCATATAAAACAAAAGATAAAAACATCGTTAAAACTACAGTGTACAGCATTTAAAACAGTTAAAAACAATTTAGCACCATTGGCACGACCTGAACAAGTTATTCCCAGGCAGGGTGCAGTCCACTAGGCCTGCGCCTGAAAGGCGAGCCGGAAGAGGTGGGTTTTGCACGCCCGCCTAAACGGGAGCAGGTCATGGATGGCCCGTGTAGCTGCCGGAAGGGCATTCCAAAGTGTCGGTGCTACGACCGAGAAGGCCCTTCGACGGGTAGTTGTCCTTTTGGCTACTTTAGCGGAGGGTACAGCTAGAAGGTTGGTATCCTCCGAACGCAGTGATCTCGGAGGGCAGTATGGGGTGAGACGGTCCCTCAGATACGCTGACCCCAGGCCGTATAAGGCCTTAAAGGTGAGAACCAGCACTTTGAAGGTAATCCGGTGCTCAATTGGCAGCCAGTGCAGATCCTGCAAGGTAGGTGTTATGTGGCAACCTGCTGGCGTGCCAGACAGGAGCCCGGGCAGCAGTGTTCTGCACTAGCCTGAGCTTCCAGGTTACCGACAGAGGCAGGCCAACGTAAAGAGCGTTACAGTAATCAAGCCTCGAGATGACCGTGGCTTGGCTCACCGTGGCCAGGTCGGACCGGGACAAGTAGGAGGCCAGCCTCCTTGCCTGTCGGAGATGAAAGAAAGCGATCTTGCTGACCACAGAGACCTGGGTCTCCATGGTCAGCTGGGAGTCCAAATGGACACCCAGGCTCTTCACGGAAGACGATGGGCGTAGTGCCGCACCGTCCAGGGTCGGAAGCTGGACATCCCCACCACCCGGGCGACCCAGCCACAAGATCTCCGTCTTCGCCAGATTCACCCTCAACCTACTGGCTCGCAGCCATCCAGTAACGGCTTCGAGGCAGCGTTGGAAACAATCAGGGATGGAACCGGACCTGTCCTCCATCCCCATAATGAGCTGAGTGTCATCAGCGTACTGGTGACACTCAAGCCCATAACTCCGCACCAGCTGTGTAAGCGGCTGCATGTAGATGTTAAATAATAGAGGGGAAAAATGGCCCCTGTGGAACTCCACAAACTAATGGGGAGCCCTCGGAGACCACTCCGCCCCTCCTCACACTCTGAGACCACTGGTGGAGGAAGGAGGTCAGCCACTTAAAGACTGTCCCCCTCCCTCCAGCCATGGCCAGGCGGTGGGTCAAAAGATTGTGGTCGACCGTGTCAAACGCTGCCGTGAGGTCCAATAACACGAGCAGCGCAGACCCGCCTTGGTCGAGCTGGCAGCGGAGTTGTTCTGTGATGGAGACCAGGACCGTCTCCGTCCCATGCCCCGAATGGAAGCCGGACTGGAAGGGGTCTAGCCATGTTGCATCATCTAAGAAGGACTGCAACTGCTCCATTACTGCCCTCTCAACTACCTTCCCCAGGAACGAAAGGTTCAAAACTGGTCGGTAGTTGGAGGGAAATTGAATGAACTATCTAGGCCTTTAGTCTCTTCTCTCATTATGACCAAACTTTGATCCTTCAGGAGCTTTGGACTTCAACTCTCAGAAGCCCCAGCCAACTTGACCAAACAACAGGAATTCTGGGAGTTGAAGTCCCAAACAGCTGGAGGATCAACGTTTAGAAACCACTGCAAGCAGGATGCAATATGGCATCTTTGTCCCCTGTGTTCACCCTCAAGTGACACAGAAGGGGATACTGCCTGTGATGCTGGATGTAACTTGTCTAACTACTAGCCATTGATAACTTAATCTTTTAGATCAGGCCGTTTTTTTCTTTCCCTTTGTGCCCTTCAGGATCATTCTGTAGGTGGGAAAATTATTCCCCAATCCTTTGAAAGTGCTTTTTTAATGCTTTTATTTTCTGCTGTACTAAAAATACTAACAGAAAATCTGAACAGAATTCCAAGTAGCTAGAAGCTTTCCAAATCTAAGCAATGAATGCCGAATGCAAAGGGGGGGGGGGGGAGTGTGCCAAAGCTATATAAGGTGTTTGTGATGCTTAACACTCTTCACTCAAAGCAACTCTTCAAAAGACACTGCTGTTTTTATAGGAGGAAATTTAGCAGCACATTAACAGATTTGCATGCTGGTGGCTGATGCCTTCTATTAAGCGTTTTGTATGTAGTACATTAGTTTGCGTTTGCATGCTACTGTTTAGACATCTGAGCCATTACATTATTCCGTTACTTGAAATGTGTTGTCTGGTTTCATTAGATGTGCTTTTAAAATTAATTAAAATAGCTGAAGTACCATATTTTCTGGTGTATAAGACTACTTTTTAACCCAAGAAAATATTCTCAAAGTCAGGGGTTGTCTTATACGCAGAGGTTGACTTGTACACCAAGAGTCATCTTGTACACCAGGAGTCATCTTATAGAACGGGTTCTGAAACTTCCAATCTGGATTGGAGAATCTGTGGTTGCCGCATATGGGGGGGGCTAAAAAATGTCAGTGGCTGCGTTCCTGCCGTATGCAGTGATTGTATGAAAGCATTAAGGGCGACGCTGTACAAGGATGGTAGAAGAAAATCCATTCATCAGGATTCATGGACTTAATGCGGTCCCTATGGTGAGGTGAAGGGGCACCTCACCGGGAAGGTGTAAGTGAAGGGCAGAGCAAGCTGCAGGTGTCTGGGGCACCCAAGGTATGGAAAAAAGAGATAGAGTTGTTCTGGGCCCAGAAAAACACACCTCTTTTACCTGTCTGTTCCGCTCTTGTATCCTATTACCGTAGCTCCTCCTCTGCATCTCAGATCTTACTCCTGAAGACTGCAGTGAAGCGGTGCAGGTGCGCAGGTGTGAGATCTGAGAGGCAGAAAAGGAGGTACAGTAATAGGAAAATTACCATATTGAAATCAAATCTGAAACTTATAAAATGTTTGTTTGGTGTGTGTTGGAAGAGGGGTACTGCGAGTATATCCCAAACTATATTTTAACTGGAAAAGTTGGGGGTCGGCTTATACATCCAGTCGTCTCATATGCCAGAAAATACGGTAATAAGAAATATTGGTTTAAGTCCCGTGCCGGGTGCATGCAACAAAGTGTCTTCTATTCTGCAAGGATACTCAACTTGCATGTGAACTAGGCAAATGCTCCATTCGTACTGTGGCTTAAACCCTATTATTAGAGTCAAGTAGTCTCATTGAATGAGTTGGATTTACCTACATGTTGACCTACTGTTCAGCAATAGATTCTGTAAGACCAACAGAATTTTAGCTTCTGTCAGACATTAGTGTCAGCTAATTAAAATTGATAGGTAGGAGAAGAGGAAGGTTTAAGGCAATCTCTTGAGTTTTGCTACCCTCCAATGTAGGCCTGGGCAAACGTTGGCCCTCCAGGTGTTTTGGACTACAACTCCAATGTATTAGGCCACTTGTCTTCATTTGTATCTCGTAATCATTTATGCCACTGGTTTTCAACCTGTGGTTCCCCAGATGTTTTGGCCTTCAACTCCCAGAAATCCTAACAGCTAGTAAACTGGACAGGATTTCTGGGAGTTGTAGGCTGAAACATCTGAGGACCCACAGGATGAGAACCCGACCCCCACAGTTATGGATCGGCTCCACTCCCTATGATTCTACAGTTGTGTGACTATACTTTATGACTTTATGGACTTTTGAATTTTGAAGTATTGTGCTATACTCTATATAACTGATGTATTCGCTAAATCTGGCGTTTTGTTTTACACCTATATTGTGATTGTTCCTTTGCAATTAACACTGAATATACATTTTGTATGCCGACAATATCATTCTCCTGTCAAGAACTCAGGTAGGGCTAAGACAGTTGTTGGCTGGATTCTCAACATATTGTAAACAAAACGCTCTTACAATAAATTACAGCAAAACCCAGGTTATGGTCTTTGGTAGGCGCCCCAAAACACACTCTTGGCGCCTAGATGAACATGTAATAAAACAAGTCAAATCCTTTAAATATCTAGGAATTTTCTTTTCCGAATCAGCCACCTGGAAACAACAGATGAGTAACATCAAAACTCAAGCTTACAGATCAGCCAAAGCAACACTGAGCTTTGCTGCCAAACAAGGTGGTAATCTGGTTAATCCCGCCCTAACTGTTTTCAAAGCCAAAACCCTGGCGCAATTTCTCTACGGGGCAGAAATTTGGGGCATACCTAGTGCCCTAGGTCTAGAAGTGCCTCAAAATTACTTCCTAAGGGCACTATTAGGCCTCCCTAAAGACACTCCAACTGCCATGATCCGCCTTGAAACCTCTGTCCCAACCCTAGAAAGCCAAATAGATAAAAGGATCTTGTGCTATTGGCTTAAAATCCAAGAAATGCCAACTGCTAGATTACCAAAAAAATGTCTCTTGGAACTTAACAATGGTCTACCTGTTAACAATTGGGTCCACAAGGCAGCACAACTGGCCATTAAATATGGTCTCTCGGTTAGTGAGCTGGCAAAGCTAGACCACCCCACAAGGAAGACAAAAATAAACAAGACAATATTAGAAGTCACTACACTTACGGACCTCCAGGCTGCCTGTGACTCCCCCGTGTGCCCCCTATACTACAGCCTTAGACAACCCACTGGCTACCCAGACTACCTTGACAGCCTGACCTTTGTCCAGCTCCGACGAGCCTTCACAGAGCTCAGACTAAATATGTTTGATTCAGCGGAAAGGGACGGGAGGCTTAAAAAAGTCCCCATTATTGAACGAAGATGTATTGCTGGTTGCCCCTACCCAGAGGACCTGGTACATTACTTAATGTGCTGCCCCCTACACAAAGATCCTAGGGAGCGCTTTATCTTACCTTTACTGGACAACACAATCTTTCTGAATCCTCAAGAGATACTACTCTACCTCCTTATGGATACAGATAAATATACGACCTGGCGCGTAGCCCTGTTTGCCCTTGCGGCTAAGAAGATTAGGAGGAGGCACATAGCGGAGATGGCTGTCCTAGGTAAAGGAGATAATCTGGTTTAAGAAGGTTTAAATGTGACTCATGGTGTATAAGTAACTGGTAACCTTTTATTGTCTACTATGCAAATTCCATATGTATTGTTTTGTGTGTGCGCTCTTTTTTATTTTGGACTTGCAACGGCCTTTGGTCAAAAGCAATAAATTTTATACAAGAATATACATTTTATGGATGTAACTTGTGTTCTCCAAAGGTTCTTTCTTACTATTGTGCTGAGGTGATAACAGTACTCTTTAGTTGTAATGCTAACCGATGTGACATTTGCTTGTCTTCAGAATGGCTAGGCAAGTGTTCCCATCCATTGTTGTGTTGAGCAATTAAAGTTTAAAAATAGATATAGCGCATCATTTGTCACATGTAGCATAACTAACCTGGGCACTATAAGGAAGAAACGTGAAAAAGTAGTTGTCTCACTATAGGACTAAAAATATATACATGTTCAGACCTACCTGGGAGTAGGTATCACGGGACACCCTGCGGCTTTCTTCTAACTAGACATGTTATATAACATTACACCTCAAGTTAATATTACATTGCTTAATGTATGAATTTGGAATACTGTATAAAAACAGTTATTTTAGAGCTGTGGTTCCCAACCTTTTTTTGACCAGGGACCATTCTCCAACATTAGTACCGAAAGAGTTATGAATCGGTTTTTGGTCAACTTTAGGTTTGGTTTGGTTTGGGGTGCTGATTCAGAAAATTGCATTGGTTAGACCACGTCAGCTCTAGTTTCTGATACAGAATATATCCAGTAGTTGCCATCTGCTCACCCACAGAAAACCATATTTAATAATCTAGAGTTGATGTTGTCTATCCAATGCAATTTTCTGAATCGGCACCCCAAATAACCCTAGGAACCCTAGGAACCCTAGCCTAAAAATGAAGACACCAAAAAAAAATTTGGTTGGGCTGTGTTATTATTCATGGATTAAAAAAAGAAGAAGGGGAGAGGGCTGAGATTGGGGGGGGGGGGATACAAAAAGCAGAGTGTGAGGCCAAGGCCAAGAAAGCACTGGCGAGGGCAACACACTGGCATCTCCTTCCTTCTTCCCTTCTCCTTCTATCTCTCGCTCTCCTCCAATGGCGGCATCCACCCCCGATGCCAGTTTTCCCCGCATGTCTCATGGACCTTATCTTAGGTCTCACAGCCCATGGGTTGGGAACCATTGTTTTAGAGTTAGAAGGTACACTTAGTACACAAACTAAGGGGGAAGGAGGAATGTAAGGGGGAAGGAGGAACGCCTCTATTCAGGTAATGTTTCTCATGTCTGGTTTTTCTAGATATTATTATTATTTGATGAAGATGACTACTTCCAAAACTGGAGTTTCAAAGGCGCTGGCAATTTTAAAAGAACAATATTATTCAAAATATACAAAAAGGGAGCATTGAAATACAACTAAACTTAGTGTAACCTTGAGTTTGGGGAGGCTTTAGTCATTGCAAAGGGTGGAGGAGAACATAAACCTCCATATTGACCAAAAAAAGATGGATTTATGCTTTCATATATCACAAACAAGATGCCAGCCAATATCTTCCATATTTTGTTGCAGTTGCTTTTAAAGCTCAACAAGTGTGTTCTGTTCCTAATGATTAATATTTTTTGATCTCCATCCCTTTCTTATATCTTTTGCATCCCTTGGGTTGTTGTAGGTTTTTCGGGCTATATGGCCATGTTCTAGAAGCATTCTCTACTGATGTTTCGCCTGTATCTATGGCAGGCATCCTCAGAGGTTGTGAGGTCCTACAACAACCCAGTGATTCCAGCCATGAAAGCCTTCAACAATACATTTTGCATGCCTTTCTTATATCTAACCTATCGTCTGTATGATAAATAACTGCTTGTGGGCTAAAGGCAATTATTTTGTTTTCTTTATAGGGAAGAAGAGCTTATGTATTTAAGTTTCATCCAGGACATTACAGATGAGATTCTCAGACTCGGATTGTTTTCCAACAGGTTGGAAATATTTGAGTTTCTAATTAATTTTGAATTCTTGCATTATTTATTTATTATTTATTTCTGGTATTTCTACCCCGTCTCTTCTCTACTCAGGACGGCTTACACTTGGCAACGATTTGATGCCACTACATGTAAACAATTACAATAATACAACAACCATTAAATACATAAAGCATTAATCAAAATAGTACATGAAGCATTCATTAAAACCATAAAACAGTATCCCCAGCTGTGTCGCCTTACCAGTCAATTTCTAACCAAAGTGCTAATTTATGTCTGCTGTCCAAAAGCCTGGTCCCAGAACCATGATTTCAATTTCTTCCTGAAAGCCAGGAGGGATGAAGCCAATCTTATCTCATTTGGAAGTGTGTTCCACAGGCGGGGGTCCACGGCCGAGAAGGCCCTGTCTCTCGTCCCCGCCAGACACATTTGTGATGTTGGCGGGAGCGAGAGCAGGGCTTCCCCGGACGATCTTAAATTACGAGGTGGGATATAGAGGCAGATGCGTTCGGACAAGTAAGCTGGGCCAGAACCGTATAGAGCTTTATAGGTCTATATACGGTACTTTGAATTGGGCTTGGGAGCTGACACAACAAGGGGGTGGTATGCTCCCTGTATGTAGCTCCAGTTAGTAATCTGGGTGCCGCCCATTGGACTAACATTGAAGGCATATCCATATTACATGTATTTGGGAGTTGAAATGAGGCCACTAAAGGGCAGTTTTTGAACAAATCAGTTAATACGTTTATGGAAGACCATGAATGAATACCAGGTGCAGTAGGCTATTTTGCAGAAGAAGGAACTCGCAGCAAAGCCACTTCTGAGTATTCCTTACCTAAGAAAACCCTTTGAAACTCATAATGTCACTATAAGTCAGCAGGTGCCTTGGCGCATATACACTCCTTAAAAACAGATGTTAGAAGACAATTGCAGAAGAAAATGAAAACGTTGTTTATTGTATTTTATTCATTGTACATTTTATATATTCAGTTTGACATTTTAGATATTCATATATGATCTTCAATACTGCTTTAGTTATCTGCAGCTAAAATATTTTTTAGCAGTTCTTACTCCATTTTATCTGCAGTGTTTATAGGAGAGAGGATTCTAATTTTAGGAATAAATTAGTTTCTAGAGAATATTCCGATGTAGGCCACATACTGAACTGCTTTCAAAATCAAGGTGAATTTATGTGCTGTTGTTCTTGGTAACATTTCGCTGCCATAGCTAGAGGCAAGCATAAGTTAGGAAAGACATTTATCATTGGGTTTGCTTCTATGATTCTTCCATCTTCAAGGTCATCTCCAAAATACCCAAATCAACATGTAGAAACCAGGAACTGCAAATTATTTTTAAAATGTAACAATAATGAGAAGATTCACAGCAGTATGAACCTATAATGGGTGTCTGTAATCCCAGAGATGCCATGGGTTGCTGGATGTTGAATTGGTTCTGCCAACTCACATATTCAGTTTTTAAGATACATTGGAGGGAGGACCTTCTTTGGAGGTGAGATTGGCAGCTACCGGGACTACAGCTTTTTTTCGGGTTGTTACTATTTATAGATCTTCTCTTGTATGGTGTTCTAGGTTCCAAGAGTACTGCTTTTTAAGTACCAGCTTAAAATCTTTTAGGTGTAGATAACTAAAGCAGTATTGAAGATCATACATATATAAAATGTAAACCTAAATATATAAAATGTACAGTTTGAATGGATAGCTTTCTTGATTTTCCTTACTGAACTTTGTCCAGTTGCATGTTCTGAAAATTGTATTGTTGGGTTCAATGTTTGATTTTTTAAAAGTCAAATCATAATTTGTGGAAAGATTACAACTCTTGTGATCAGAATATCTGTGTAACACAAATTTAGCATTTTTAGTAGTTTGCTTTTGAAAAATGACATTTCTGAGTCACGCCTTTTCAAAACATTCCCATTTTTTAAAGGGCTTTGGAAATGTTGTTTGAGCGTCACATAGAACAAAATAAGCGCCATCTGAATGAGGTATGTATGTCTTGCGTACAAATATATTTTTACCAATCTGAGGAACAGGAAGGCCAGTTTCCAAAATGCTCCTTTAAGAAGATAACCTGAGAGGGATAGTTTATCAGCTCACATTTATAGCAATCTCAGGTTTGCTTGTCACATCCAGCTACTCCTCCCTAGTAAACTCATTTTAATATCCAAAGCATGCATTATGTTTTGTTGCAAACAAAGTCAGCATTCTCAAGAACAACAAACCCTGTTTTAGCTTACTCTGGTTGATGGGGCACAATAAACTACAATTCTGGGCTTGGTTAGCATGAATGGTTCACCTGCTCAAAGGAAAGCGGTGCTCGCCTTCACATTGTGATTCAATAGGCTTGGGTTCCCAGTACAAAGACTTCCAGGGTTTCATAAAAATAAACACAACGCGTTCAATGCTGATAGATTCTGTTTTTCCCTTCCTGGAGTTCCTTCCAAAAAGCAAATCTAGCCAGCAAGAGGGGAGGGGGGAAATCTAGCAGCACTTTTATTCTAGCATGAGCTTTTATTGATATCAGCTCACTTCTTCATATGTGTTGAGAGAATGATAGTAAAGCCACTGGTTATTAATCACACTTAATGTAATAATTCTCGAGTCAGGGTTAGGAAACAGAGTAAACACAACAAGAGTGCTAACTCTTTGTTGTGTTGTACTATTAATCACACTTACACAGCTATGAGAGTGGGATGATATGCAACAAGATAAAGAAAGATGTAGATTGTGGCTACAGCAGTAAAGCTCTAAAGAATTGTTTGAGAAGTTATAAGTCTTTTCCCTTGGTTGGTATTATTATTATTATTATTATTATTGTGAAAAGGAGCCCCCGGTGGTGCAGTGGGTTAAACCCTTGTGCTGGCAGGACCGAAAGCCGACAGGTTGAAGGCTCGAATCCAAGGAGAGCGCAAATGAGCTCCCTCTGTCAGCTCCAACTCTCCATGCGGAGACATGAGAGAAGCCTCCCACAAGGATGGTAAAGAAATCAAAATATCTGGGCGTCCTCTGGACAACGTCCTTGCAGACGGCCAGTTCTCTCACACCAGAAGCAACTTGCAGTTTCTCAAGTCGCTCCTGACACGGGGGGAAAAAAATATGTGAAAGCAATACATCTCCCTATCAAAAGTCAGTCTCCTTGGGGTAAATTTGTTCTCTGAAGAGAGTCCTTCACTGCGTACAGATGTCAGGACCTATTTATATTGTGCCAAGAAATCATTATCCAGGGGCTCTTCTACACATGCTGTAAAACCCAAAAGTAACCAAGTAGAAAAGGGGGGTTAAATGACATTTAGCCAAAAGTGCAGAAGGGATCGGGTTAAGAGGAAAAAACCATGTGCTGAAAAGACGTGCTTAAAACGTGATTCAGTCTGAAAAAAGTGCCCCTTTGCATGACTATATATCCCTGCAGGCATGCAAAACATGTGTTTTCCTTCCCTTCCTTGGCTTCAGTGCCGTGTGTTTTTTGAAAGTCCGATTGGGCTGTCAAAATGACACATAGGTGCTTCAAAGGAAGCACAAATGGAAAACAATTATAACTCTCTGAAACTCTTTATTTTACAATTTATCATCTTAAACAGAGGTCAAATTAAGAATTGGGGAAGAGAGAGATCCAGCAGAAGGTTGTTGTTTTTTTCATTCCCTCGGTTATGCGCTGGACCTTATATGCACACATGCAAATCAATCTGCTTGAGTTTATATTAAGATATTCACATGTGTGCACATACGGTTCCGCGCATAACAGGGATTTAAAAAAGAAATTCCGCTGGATGTCCCCCACCCTCTCTCTATCTTGAGCCGCTACAGAGGAAGGCTATGAGGACAACAAGGGACCATATCCCGGGACTGACAGGTCTGTGTATGAACCTGATATCAGGTCCTGGGATTTTTTGACTCAGTTCTAAAATGTGGATTTTGGTGCTGTCTTGAAATGCCCTTGGTCCATACCTTTGTTAATGGATTAGAATTTGCAAAATTCCTTTTAAACCTTTGTTTAAGAACTACCACTTGTAAGTCCCATATTCCAATGTGCTCTTCAACTGGTTCTTGGGTATCAACCCAACTGTCCCAACTAATTTTCCAAAACAGCCCATTGATTAGCTTCTAGGCGATAAAAAGACTCTACCAGTTTCCTCAGCAATATGTTTTCTAAACCCTATGAATTTTTAACAGGCAGTTTGAAGGTGTTCACACATCACATCTGTATTATTTCTTCCTTTAAATATTAGACTAAAATGCGCCATCTTCTGGAAATACTGAAAATAGACTTGGGCTGCAACAAGGAAGAGAAGTCTTCAAAGAGATTCAACAAGTATGGCCTGCTAGAGAACAAAGAAGCCAAACATCTCCAACTTCTCCAAGCTCGAGAAAGCGATCTGGCAAAGAACAAGGAGCTCTTAAAGACAATGGATATTCTATCAAGGGAGTCCCCTGCAAGCAGTGAACCTTTCCAGGGGTTAGAAACCCAGGATGAAGATGCCACAGAGGTCCATGAGCCTACGCATGTTGAATCAGACTCGTCCTCCATTGCAGTGACAGATGGGAAGCTGGAAACATCATGCATGTTGCCACCAACGTGCAGTTCGACCACATGCAACGCTGACTTTGAAATGAGTGATTCCCTGAGGGAGGTTGACGATTTCAGAGAAAGCTTAGACGAATCCCTTCCCATCTCCACTGACAACGCACTGCATTAAACAACAAGCTCTGGAGCACCAAGCCAGGCAGCACACCTAGTCAACTGTGCGAGGAACTTGATCTTTGTGAACTCAATAAAACATAAGTAAAGAATCCTTTTTCAATTTGGTTCTGTATGGATGCACTGGAAGCCTCTTGCAAAAGGGGTCCAGGTATTATGAATCAGACTTTAATGAACTAAATCACATTACCGAGCAGTGCGTGGTATGTACATATAGCATAATGTCATTAACTGCTGAAAACTCTGGTTGTAGAGCAATATCTGTAGCCAAATGTGTGTACACTTATGTATACATAGATATATGTATAGAGCAGGTTGATTATCAGAATTATTTTTAATAAATGGATCCAACTTCACAACAATAAAATTACTTTTGAATTAATATGCATCTGTTGATTTCCCAACAAGGAAGAATTCACTCTTATACAGGAATTTTCTTATACTTGAATGGACTCTATATGAAACCGTTTTCTGAATCCTAGACTACCAGACTGTTTTTTTAGTAGATTTTATCGAATTAACTTAATGTTTTAACTATTTATAAGTATTAGTTTTGATATGTATTTTATTGTGTTTACTTGTAGGCATCAAATATGTGCCGGCTGGAAGCCATCCGGAGTCCCGTCCCCATTCCCTCTCCCCCCCGGGGGTTGAGAAGGGTGGGGTAAAAATACCCAAAATAAATAATAAATAATACCACATATATTTTAATGGGAAAGGTTTATGCATTGCAGTGCAAGGCCTAGACAAAGTAATGGTGTTGTCAGCTTTCAAAACATTTTCAACAGAAAATGCTGTGTTTTCTGATGGTCTTTGGTAATCCTTCTGACACACACACACCCATGACCCCCCAGGGGTCCCGATCTCCAGGTTGAGAAACACCGATTAAATAAAGTCACAGTATCCTCCACGATCTGGATAGAAAATATCACAACAAATCAAGCCTGAGAAAGGAGGTCAACTCGCACCTGGAATATGGTTTGTGTACATCCTTAAGAAAATTGAGTAAAACCCGCCATAGACTTCTAATGTAAACTAAATAGCTAAATGGAGGTATCCATGTTGGTTACAACCAAGTATCCTCTCATAAATATCTGCATGTGAAGCTATATTTTGCCAGCTCTGTACAGTTCCCATGCAGAATAGCAACAATGTGCAACACATCAGTGACTTGCTGTTTTGCAGTGCACAAAGCTGTATGAGCAACTTTCCTTCCATTGCATCAGAAAATTCCATTCTATGTGTAATAATGCATTTCATATGTATATTATGACTTGGACATGTGCATGTCACTAACAGAAGGCTAGCCTTCATGTGTAAAGCCAGTATGACAAGGCAAAGGGGATTTATAATGCAATATTGGGGGTGGCACAGTGGGTTAAAACACTGAGCTGCTGATCGAAAGGTCGCAGGTTCGAATCTAGGGAGTGGCCTGAGCTCCCACTGTCAGCCCCAGCACCTGCCATGAGCACCAACCCCCAGGGTCGGACACGACTGGACTTAAATGTCAGGGGAAAACCTTTATCTTTACCTTATTATGGGGGGCAAATGACACCAGTATTCATGGGACAGTGAAAATAAAAACATACCCTGTTTATTCACATTACAAATAGATTCCACATGCATAGCAGTTCTGCATTGTTCATAGGGAAGCTTCTGTTTGCAACATTGACTTAAATGGTTGGTGTAGACTCAAGGCTTCCCTTGAAGGATCTACCTCTTTCCTCTACTTTCCCCCTCCAGTCTTCTCACCTGTCTACATTTTGGTTTATACACAGTATCAAGGTCTGTCTTTTGATATGAGGTATGTGAGCAGAAAATAGTTGTCTAAAAAGCAAGATATAAAGCATGTAAATAACTTTTAGACACAAGAGATGAAATATATATTTCAGCTGTTTTCCACTAAATCTGTTTTAGATAAATGCATCAGAAATGTCATGGAGTATCACCAGACTTAAAAAATACTTGAAACCAGCTATTTCTTCAAAGGAGATATATGTGGAGAAGAAATAATTTCCTGCAACATGGATAATGGAAGATCAGTATCTTCATGTGCTCCTCAGTGAGCATCTCCCTCACCTTCAACTCACTCATTGGCATTCAAGTGGACATACAGTATTTGTATTTTTATGAGTGAAATATATACTTACTTACCCAAGAGATCAGCAAATAATTTAGTATCGGGACTATTAGTTTAGAAGAAAAAGAAAGTAAAGGCTTGGGGCTTCTATTGCGTGCATCAAATCCTAATTCCCCCATACATCTCTTGAGGGGAAAAGCCATAGAAGAGATAAGGAAAACATTATTACTCAAAATTGGGGAGGGAGGGAGGGAGCATAACAAGATAGTCTTCACCCCCTCATAAGCAAGAAGTAAAACCATTGTGACAATTAGTTTGACCCTGACTTGATATGACTAGCCCTAGTTTGGGTAAACCAGAGGTCCCTCGCTTTAGATATCTCAGGGATCAGTGATTAATTATTATTTCATTCATTTATTTGGATGCTGCCTTTCTCACATGGTGTGACCCAAAGTGGCTTCCAAAAGACATTCCCAATCTCTTCGCTTGGAAAATAAAAAAAGGCATTAAAAGGCCACATGCTGAAGACACAGATGGGCTCATTCACATAGTGGGGAAATCATGCATTTCCATTGTATCTCAAGCAGGTCTCTATTATTACTATTACTATTATGAACCAACATTGAGGGAAGTCAATAGTAGAAAACTGCTTAAAGTACAAAAGACAAAGACAGAATACAGTAAAAATACAATGCAGAGCAAAAGAGAAAGATGGCGAAAGAAGGCTATCCATGGACAGTTCCTGGGAAATTTTGAGAGCAAAATTGACAAATAAAAAACATGACTGTGGCTCACAAATTCTAACTTTGAAAAAAGAAACCAAGGGCCTGATTCTGCAAGTTCAAGAACAAGCCATTAGAACAAAAGCCAAAACTGAAAGTCGACGACAGATCCCAAGTGTAGACTCTGCAAGGAAGCAGATGAAACAATAGATCACATCCTCAGCTGGTGCAAGAAGATCGCACAGACAAACTACAAGCAGAGGCATAACAATGTTGCTCAGATGATTCATTGGAATTTGTGCCACAAATACCATCTGCCTGTGACAAAGAACTGGTGTGACCACAAGCCTGAATAGTTACAGAAAATGAACATGTCAAACTACTCTGGGACTTCTGAATTCAGACTGACAAGAGTTTTTGAGAACAATACTCCTGACCTCATGATCGTGTTAAAAAACTTAGTGTGGATTGTCGATGTTGCAATCCCAGGTGACAACAGGATTGAAGAGAAACAACTGGAAAAGCTGACATGATACGAGGATTTAAAGATTAAACTGCAAAGACTCTGGTACAAGCCAGCAAAGGTGGTCCCAGTGATGATCGGCACATTGGGTGCAGTGCCTAAAGACCTTGGCGTGTACTTAAACACAATTGGCACTGAAAATTACCATCTGTCAGCTGCAAAAGGCCACCTACTGGGATCTGCACGCATTCTACGCCAATACATCACACAGTCCTAGACACTTGGGAAGTGTCCAACGTGTGATCCAATACAACAGCCAGCAGAGTGGTCTTGTTTACTGTGTACTAATCTTTGTTATGTTTCTAATAATAATAATAGTAATAATAATAAATTACTTTATTTTTATACCCCACCTCCATCTCCCCAAAGGAACTCGGGGCGGCTTACATGGGGACAAGCCCGAACAGCATAATAAAATAGAATAGCACATTGAAATATATAATGGCAGCATAAGACAAAATAAAACAACATTATAACAGAATATAAAAGCAAAACATCAACCACCAACCAATGAGTTCTATGGTAATCCGTTTCTGCGTACAGGTGGGAGGACTGGTGCAAGGACAATTGTGAGGATAGAGCTGATGGATAAAGCGCCTCTATCACATGCCAACAGTGAAGATAGATGGCAGTATGAGAATAGAGCATTATGAATCTAAGTGCAAAACCATAATAAAGTGCATGGACAAGATTTTGGATCCTAGTTGGGGCTTCTTTAGTGGAAGCGTGGATTAATAGGCTCATTTACATTACCCCGGAGACCCTTCTGGCCAGAAGAGATCCCTATCTTTGAAGTGCCAGCTCCTGGAACTTGGAACTAAAGTTTTGGTTTCCTTTCAGAACTTAAAATACCCAAATTCCATAACCAGCATGACCAATGCTAGCAGGAGGGTTTCTAGAAGTTCTAGTCTCCAAAAATAATTCAATGTGAGTTTGTGGAAACTTAGAGAAGACCTGAGTTTTAACAGATGGTAAAACAGTCATGTGGTCATATATTGACTAAGATAAATTAACCCAAGCCAGATATAGATGTCAGTAAATGGATGTAAACTGAGACAACCTGCCCAGTATAGGCTTCGCATCTGCTTCAGAACAGTTACCAGGATTAGATGGGATTGGTCTATCTATACCTTCTTTGCAAAAGCATTTTTCTTCACTTCCTCTACAGGACAAATGAACACAACTGTGTTCTCAGAAGAAATTCATTGCTCTCTACCGGTATTTACATAGGGAACATGTTGCCCAGTTTACAACACCTAATAATAACCTTGGCAAAGTAGCCCAAAAATAACAATGTCAGCCATTCACAAGCTGCTCAACAAGTCATTCAAAGCTTTCCCCAGTTGCTTTGTTCATTAAGCACAGATACCCTAAGTCCTGAAAAATATGTGGCACTGTCAATAATACCAGGTTGCTATGTCTAGGCTGGTTTAATTTTGGGTGTTTGTCTGCCACTTACCATGCCAATAATTTTTGGAGCTGTGCTTAGTCAGAAATGGAAATGATGGGGTAGGTTTGGGCATTTTGAAGGAGGGAGATTAGGGTATTATTATTTTTTCCTTTTATAAAACGACAGCTTCTAAGAGCCATGCAAGATATGAAACATGTGGCTCAGGATAAAATTAAAGTTACTATCATTAACACAGGGGTGGGGGGAGGATTAACCTAGGACACAACAGTAGGGGAATGAGAGTGAATTGTATTGTCAAAGGCTTTCATGGCCGGAATCACTGGGTTGTGGGTTTTCAGGCTGTATGGCCATGTTCTAGACAGGGGTGGGCAATTATTTTTTCCAAGGGGCCACACAAGAGCCAAAAAATATTATGGAGGGCCGCACCTAAAGGCGGAACTACATTCTAATCTACATTACTTATTTACTATATTTACTATATATTACACATCATTAATATTAACATATTACTGTATCAAGAAATATTCATATATTATTAGTATTAATATAATTATATTATAGTATATATATATAGACATTATAATATATTGAAATTATAATATAACATTATATTATTTATTATAATAAAATTATTATAAAATAATAATAAAAACCACGAAAATAAAATAAAATTCAAGAAGACAATGTGCGAAGAAGGGAGGAGGAGGAGGGCAGAGGGAGGGCACAGGGAGGAGGAGCGGCAGGCCGTATTGCCATGGTCCTGCCTCAAAGCGGGGGCTGCAGCGGGCTGCACCAGGGCTCCAGAATACCCTCACGGTGGTGATCCTGGGCTTTGGCCCTCTTGTATGGAGAGTCGAGCGTCGGTGGAGTGAGGGAGGGCCCGAGGGTGGAGGCAGCACCAGCTCCGGGCTCTTTGCCTCCTCCTCCTGCCTTCGGCGTGGAGAGGCTCCGGATGGCCAGCATGGGAGTGTCAGTGCCGGCGGCGTGGCGGGGAGGAGCCTTTGGATGACTTCCTGTAGCCCCGGATGAGCTGGCTGAAGCATTCTGGGAACCGTAGTTTCCTGACTCCTATGGCTCCCAGAATGTCTCAGCCAGATCATCCGGGGCTACAGGAAGTCATCCAATGGCTCCTCCCCGCCACGCCGCCGGCACTGACGCTCCCACGTTGGCCATCCAGAGCCTCTCCATGCCGGAGGCAGGAAGAGGAGGCGGAGAGCCTGGGGCACGCCAAAGCCGCTGCGATGGGATGGCGGCAGCGGCACCCCTTCTTCTTGGCCCCGCCCCCGACGCCCTTCTCCCCGGGCCAGACAGAACCAGCCAGGGAGCCGCATCTGGCCCGCGGGCCGTAGGTTGCCCGCCCCTCTTCTAGAAGCATTTTCTTCTGACGTTTTGCCTGCATCTATGGCAGGAATCCTCAGGTTGTGAGGTCTCACAACCTTTACCTTTAATAACCACAAAGGAACGAGTGTAGAAGCGCTTCAAATATTTATTTCCATGGCAAAATAGACTATGATATAATTCATTTCACATATATTACATATCAAAGTAAAACAAGCCTTTCTATCAAATACAATTTGTACATTGTTTTACAAACCCATTTCAATTGTACAAGATTTAAAGCTGAAGTGATTATACATTTTTACAGTACTGATTGAGAGACAAAGAGAAGAGAGAGAGAGAAAGCAGAGCGCATGTTTGTGAAAAATAACCCCTTCTCTTGACGCGAGAAAAATAATACTTGAGTAGGGGCATATGTGCTCATGTTGTAGTAAAATATTGTAAAAAAATCCCTGTATATCGGCGCCAAAAGACAAAGGGGAAATTAAGTGCCAGGTCCAGCTACACTTGCATAGTGTAAATTCCAAAAGCTGCTGAACATCTGATTAAGGCCAATGGGACTTTGAATTATCTGAATCTCATGATATTTTGTAGGATCAATTTCCGCAAGCCCCGGGCGAAAGCTTTCAATGCTCGATATATAACGGTCCTACCTCTCTTCAGTATGGTGTGGCTATGTGTACAGGATGTTTCTAACCCAAAAGAGTGAAACCAAACCAGATATTACTGGTGGAGGAAGCAACAACCAGCAGCATTGTTATCATTTGTCTTAACCATTTCCAAAAGGGTAGCCATGTAAGCCACTTGCAGCAGAAGCGACAGAGTCCTATGGCAGACAACCCTTGGGGAATTACGAATATGTAACCTGCAATTATGCATTTGTAACTGCTATGTATCGAGAATTCTCTGTGTATTCCCAAATTTAGGAGCTATGCAAGGACTATGAAAACTCCTGAATTCTACTTACTGGTAAGCAGCTGCTGGGATCAATAGAGGTCTGTCTTCCTGTCGATTGAGAAGTGAGAGACTGCTGTTTCCTGCTCTCTTCCCCTTTTGTAAGCAATTTCCAGCATGAGTGCGATCTGCAACAAGTCATGCTTCTTCCTCCCATGCCATAAATCACTTACAGTAAGAAATGTTAGGCAACTACTTCTTGAATTACAGGAGATGAGATCCCCATCAATCCCAGCAGCTGCTTATTGATAAGTGAGGTTTGAGGGTGAGGTCTGTTTGGAATCCACTCTGTGTCACTGCAGTTATGTGCTACAGAACACATACAGCCATAAGACCTTTATACTAACATCCTATGAAATAAGTGTGTTATAATGCATTTGGCAGTCCTTAATGTTGCCAAAAGACTTTTTGGATGAAATCCTGATTACTTCCAATTGGAGTACGCCTGTTCAATCCACTGCCGGAATCACCACATAGGTGAATCAAGTTGATTCTCTGCCTCTAGCAAGGACTACCAATAATATTCAAGCTTTTGTCTTTATATAATCCATGTAGACTCCTTAGAATTCCTGATACTGGGAAGTAATTCTCATGCTTCGTAGCAAACGAAACAATTCAGGAAAAGGAGATTGTGATGCAAATGTGACATTTAGTAAGAAAATGAGCTAAATAAACTCTAAGGGCCTCTTTACATGGAGCAGTTTTGCCCCATTTTACCCCTTTTCTGCGTGGACAGGGTCTGCCGTGCCCCATCACACAACGCATGGCAGGCCCCACATTCCTCCTAAAGTGGGGTGGAAGCTCCAAAAGGGACTTCCTCCACCACTATGGGGAGGAAAGTGTTGTTTGGGTAGCTCTGACGGAACTACCCACACTTTCCTCCCCTTTTTGCCATGTGATGGCAGGAAGGGCAATGGGGCAACACATGTTGCCACACGTTGCCGCCCTTTCTGCCATCTGATGGGGAGAGAAAAAGTCCCCAGCCTGTGATGAGAGGAGGAAGGAGGGTGCATAGGACACCATGACCTACCCCGTGCATCTTCCCTTTACTGGTGCAATGGCATGGCCAAAAAGGGCAGCATGAAGGGGTCGTAATACAACAAAACCACCTGAAGGAAAAGAGCCAATTAGTTTATGTATTTGAACATCTTTTCTTCTCCACTTCATGATGGTTCAATAAACCCAAGGTAGCTGCAGACATACAACCTCCCACAAAAGCATGCAAAAGAAAGCACTTAATGTGCACCAATGCTCTGTGGTTTGCGTAATCAACATTCATGCCTCAAACTTATTCCAGGACTCCCTATGCAATCATCTTCTCAGTGAAACCACTTTCTTCAATATTGGTTTGAAACTTCATTACATGGTCAGTGTAGGTGGCCCCTAAGTGTAGCCAAGCACTTTCCAATCTCATCATGAACAGCAATTCAAGGTTTCAAGCTGGATTGTTTTGAATGCATAATTAAAAACACCTGATTCCATAATATCCTTACATCCAAGTTTCTAAACAACATCCAAATCTTCCAAAATCGTGAGATCAAGAGGGTTAGGAACAGTATGGTGTTAGACCTGAGGATCCCAGCTCTTTCTCCCTCCGCTCCAAGAGGGTCTTCTGCTCTTGTTAAAAAGCCAAAACGTCCCACATAAGCGCTTGCACATCCCTCAAAATTCATGTCAACATACAGATGCAAAGGAATGCCAAAGAAACTGGTCCCTAGTACATTGTAGCGACAACAGCCACAACCCAGAACCCCCTGAGGCCCCTAAAACACCTGGTACATACTTGGTAAAAGGCTTCTTTTTCCCATGTAGCATTGGCCATGTTGGCATCACAAAGCACACTTGTGGTCTGGAAAAACAGCTTACCCTCAAACCCAGGCTACTCCTGTTAGGAAGGTGAGGAGCAAAACAAAAAAAAACACAAAAAAGACCGCTAGGAACACACTTTTAATTCTCGAGGTGTCTAAACTGGACAACACAAGAATGTGCTACTAAGGTTTCTGACCTTTTCGTGCACATTGTGCTGATGTAGTAGGGCTCCCAAAATCCTCATCCTATAGCTTATATGTCTGGTTTGGAAATTAGCTTTTGAACATTAGCAAACACATGCAAACACACACGCAAACACACACACACACACACAGTACTTTGGTTGCAATGCCTGAAAAGCTACTCACAACTATGGCTATGAGTAGTAACTCCATATAGTACATACAAGCCAAGATCAAGGTGATGACTTCTGCAAAAAGGACTAATTGGGCTCAGGGAACTATGTTCCTGCAGGTGGAGGGGAAGAATTCACAATGTGTTCCTTTCCTTTGTATCCCAGTAAGCTTTTAAAATGCACCCTGTTGTGTAAACAGCAGGCAGAATTAGGAACACATGCTGTGTTTTGTCTGAGTGTCTGCTGCTCCCCCCCCCCCCAAGACAGTTCAGAGACAGATTAGTGTTTAATTCAAATATTGCCGTCATCCCTTCCTTCCTGTGCTGAGCAAGCCAGTTTGATTATGAAGAGCTCCAATCCTATTACACAGAAACAAGTTTCAGTAATAAAATCTCTAGAGAATGGTTGCCTGATACAACCAAAATATAGGGCCCACAATCTTCTATAGCTCCATGTAGTGTAATAATTCTGCATGCAGTTCTACACTAGTATGAGTCATTTATCTCTATTCCCAACATACCTTACATGGCCTTTCTATAGCTCATGAGGAATTAGAAGAATTGGAGAATGTCTACCTATAGATATACCAGCAGGTGCTCTAGGATCCTGCCTGGACCCCATGAGACAAAGACCCATTCTATACTGCATTGAGGCCACATAAGGGCCTTCGGAGGCTGGACAGTTGGTCTGGGAAGGTGCAGCAGATGGAGTAACTTTCAAAGCACTCTATGTGTAAGAGAAACGCATACATGACTATACCATTAATAGGATGCCATCTTGGGTTTAAAATTGAAAACAACATTCTCCAAATCATGAGCACTACCTGTAGCCTTCCAGCTGTTCCCAGAATTCCCGACCACAAGGCTTCTGAGAGTTGGAGTCCCAAACACCTGAAGGGCCACAGGTTGTGCAGGCCTGCATTACTGGGAGCTTTTCATACATGGCCAGGAATAGCATACCATACATCTGATAGCCAAAGAAGCCTGCAGAAGAATTCCAAACCTTTCTGTGTTACCTTCAAGCTTCTCGAAAAGCTCTGCCAAAAATGTAGCATTTTCAGAGTGTATGAATGGACTTCCTGATTCAAGGAATGTAGGCAAAATGCCACAACTCAATTGAATCTGCTACAGAAATTAAGAAATCGACTAGTTGATTTGAAAACTGGAAAACTTGTTGACCCAGACGGGTCACTGACAGAGATGAAGAGAGTCTGTCCAATACTTAAGTAGCATCACTGACATCAAAAACAGTCTGAATCTTCTGGCCGCCAATCTTAAACCAGCTCAACACATCCACAATGGCAGAAGTCTAATCTCACTTTTCTGGGAACAATCCTGGCCAATGTTGAAAACAAAGCTTTACCTAGACCTCTTCCCCTCAAAAAGAGATCAATTTGGTGATTGGCTAAACAGTGTACAATAATCTCAATAATCCAATGAGAGATATCGTGAAGCATTTTTTTCTAACTTAGTGATATTCTTATTGCTGTTGATGAATATGCCTTCCATTGGCTTTTGCCACCCAATGAGAGCATTTATCATGGCTGAACCTCCCAGTGATCCCAAGGGAGGGTGTTAGATGTCGCAAAAGCTATAGCTCCTTCTAATCTCACCTCAACTCTATGGAAGAGTCTATTCTTAGGGATATCATCTCTTTTTTTGGGGGGGGGTTTAAAATATATGACATGATACTTCATTATTTTCTTCATTAGGAGATACACACACACACACATATACACACACACACACACACACACATACATACAGTAGAGTCTCGCTTATTCAACCTTCGCTCATCCAACATTCTGTATTATCCAACACAGTCAGCCTCCTGCCCACATCCACAGCTGTTTCAATACATTGCAATATTTTTGTGTTAAACTTGCAAAAGCAGTAATTACTATATAATATTGCCATGTATTTAATTACTTTTTCTGTCGATTTGTTGTAAAACATGATGTTTTGGTGCTTAATTTGTAAAATCATAATGTAAATTGACGTTTCATAGGCTTTTCACTCCTTATTATCTAACATTTTCGCTTATCCAACGTTCTGCCGGCCCATTTATGTTGGATAAGCGAGACTCTACTGTATATATATAATACCGCAGCTTCTCCACTAAAAATAGGCAAACCAATAACCACACTTACACTCTCCTGGCTCACATACAACTTCCTCAATTACCAATCCTCAAAACCAAGTCACCACTCACTCACATCATTGTAAAAAGCTCCTCTGTAGTCTTCTTTTTTTAAAAAAAAACGAGTGCTGGTATGCTAATCAATTAAACATATTGATACAACCAAATTAATTTCCTGGATAAATAAAAGCAGGAAAATGCTTAAATGCCATTTGTATCCACCTTGATTTCAACCAGTAGTAGAACATTTCACTTTGGTTTCTTTCGGGACTCATGGTGAACAACTTAACATCACGTAATACTTTGGCCTAAAATTTAGGCAACAACATACTCTTTTCATTTCTTCTCTCTGGGGATAAAAAAGTGCCTGCTATAACTATTTCTCCTGGCCTTTTCTGTCTTCCTTTACTACCCATGACATTACCCCCAAATGTATTGCCTAATATCGGTCTTGGAATACATTTCCTTCCTTATTTCATCATGCCTCAAATAATACCAGGCATTATCTCTGGCCATTCCCTCATCCTTTTCTGTACAAAACTTATACCAAAAAGCATAACCCCTTTTGTACTTCCTCCTCCCCCTCTCTCTACACACACACACACACACTGTGCTGAAATACTGTGCTGTTCACAGGTTTTTGTTTTTTAGCAGAGCAGCAAAAAAGCACTAAATGCACAACTGTCTTAAATAGCTTTAGCGGCTTCTTGTTTCCAATATGAAATCTGCACAATTCACAAGCATTTTATATATGTATTAGGACTGATTCAAATACAAAATTTGGAGAAAAGTGACTGCGGTTTGTGATCTTGATATGTGCATAGCAAACACCTTTCCTATATAATGTATCTACAAGTAATCCTTGGTGAAGCATCGGCATTTTCCCTCTCTTTCCTCTCCTAATGGGTTTTTTAAAAATAAAATTAGAATGTCAATTATTTTCAGTATTGGGCAATGTTCTTTTGGTATGATAGGTTTTCTTACTGTAACACTATAAAGCACATGGAAAACACGGCATCGCAGTACATATCTATATTTCAGAAGCCACACTCTTTCCTTTCTTCTTCCAGCTGCCAATGCATTGTGAACAAACAGAAGCCCATCCACTCAAAGTCTTCTTTTGGAAGGACCAATAGCGATGGCTGGTATCCAGCATCTTCGACCCAAGCCAAGGCGGTTGCCCCCACAGAAGGCAGATTTCTGTTTTTTGTAAACTTGCAAAGAATGAACCTTGGAAGTAGAGTGAGGAAGGTTTAGATAAGCCTTGAACTCTTCAGGAACTGAATAAGAACTCCATAGACAAATGTATACTGGCATAAGGTCTGCACCATCAGCATCCTTTGCTGTCTCAGCATATCCAGCATTCTGGGGATGTCTAGAGCCTAGAAAGACAAGGAGAAAGCAGAAAACAGTTTTGTCAGCACTACGGTGTACAACAAGATCAGTGCCACTTGCAGGTTTTTGTTTGTTTGGGGTTTTTTGTTGTTGTGGTGGTTGCTGAAAAGTTAGGCTTTTGGGGGTCCTCTTTTAGTATTTATGTATTTATTTATTTCCTCTCTATTGGTACACCTATTGGGGATAGGCTTGCATACCCTAATGAAGTTGTGAGCTATGCTGGCGGTGGCATAATAGCCACCGGTAGGGCCTCCCATGCCAGACAGGTCACAACTGAAGGGTCTGACAAAGAGCGTCAAGGGGCAGGATGGGCTCTCTAGCCTTTTGGCAACCATCCTAGGAGAAGGAAAACTCTGATTTCAAACCGAGGCAGATGGTGCTCGTTTAACCCTGTAAGGTCAACCGTCAAGGGAACTATGCATGCCACTATTTTGATTCATTTACTCAAGGATGATTTGATGCCCCAAAGGATTGTTGCAAGCTTTGTGTGCCCAGAAATTATATTTCCCTCATCACATGCTTAGATTATTTTCGGGTCGGAAGTGACTTGAAATACTGCGAGTCACTTCTGATGAGAAAGAATTGGCTGTCTGCAATGACGTTGCCCAGGGGACGCTTGGATGTTTTACCATCCTGTCGGAGGCTTCTCTCATGTCCCCACATGAGAAGCTGGAGCTGACAGACAGGTGCTCACCCCGCTCCCCGGATTTGAACCGATAATCTTTCGGTCAGCAGTCCTGCCGGCACAAGGGTTTAACTCATTGCACCACCGGGGGCACCTTACATGCTTAGATACTAAAATATTAACTAAAGCTCTTAACTGGCTGTCCTCCTTGCTCCGGAACCGGTCTCAGCGAGTGAGAAGGGGCGAGGTTGTCTCTGAGGGCATCCCACTTCCTTGTGGGGTGCCTCAGGGGGCAATTCTCTCCCCTTTGTTATTTAACATCTACCATGTAGAACGCACTGCCCGCCGGCATCCGTGCCACCCAAGGCCTCCTCCCATTCAGGAGAGCAGTTAAGACATTGCTGTTCCAACAAGCCTTCGGAGTTAGCTAAACTGTAGCTCGGCCTAGCTGTCAGCCCACTGCAACTCCATTTGTTGCTTCAACTGTTCTAATTGTAATTCCATCTTAATGGTATTACTGTGGTTTATGAGTTATCTGACAATTGTATTTTACGAACTGTTGTAAGTCAGCCGTTGGGGGCGACAGACAAATGCGAAATAATAAATAAATAAATAAACATCTACGTCCGACCACTTGCTCGGTTGGCACGCAGCTTCGGGCTGGAGTGTCACCAATATGCGAGATGACACCCAGCTCGTTCTGGGGATGGAAGGCCAGCCTGACTCCGTACCCGATAATTTCCATCGCTGCCTTGAAGGTTACTGGATGGCTGCGAGCCAGTAGGTTGAAGGTGAATGACGGAGATCCTGTGGCTGGGTCGTCCGGGTACAGGAGAGATCCGGCTTCCGACCCTGGACGGGGCGACACTTCGCCCGTCTCCATCTGTAAAAAGCTTGGGAGTCACTCTTGACTCCGAGCTGTCAATGGAGAAACATATCTCCATTGTAAGCGGACTGGCTTTCCTACCTGTCCCGTCATGATCTAGCCACAGTGGTCCAAGCCACGGTCATCTCAAGACTGGACTACTGTAATGCCCTCTACATCGGCCTTCCCCTGTCGATGATCCGGAAGCTTAAGCTGGTGCAGAATGCTGCAGCCAGGCTGGTGGCAGGCCTTCCATCTTGCTACCACATCACGCCTGTGCTGCGCGGACTGCACTGGCTTCCAATAGAGCACCGGATCACCTTCAAGGTGCTGGTTCTGACCTTCAAGGCCTTGAATGGTCTGGGGCCAGTGTACTTAAGGGACCGCCTCTACAGCCCTCCACGACCACTGCGTTCCGAAATCCAGAATCTGTTGGTGGTGCTTAGCCACCAATCTATCCACCTGAGTTCCACACGAAGGAGGGCATTCAGTGCTGTCGCGCCGGTTTTGTGGAATTCCCTTCCTTCCTCAATCCGAGCCCAGACGGATTTGCTGTCTTTCCACAGGGCCTGTAAAACCCTCCTCTTCACTCAGGCGTTCAGGCCATAGGCACAGGAATATGTAGGTTGTAACTGTAATTGTAATTTTAAGTGCTGTTTTTAATATGCTGTAATTTTAATAGGTGAATCTGCCACTATGTTTTAACTGTTTTTAACTGTCTTATTGTGTTTTATGGTTCTATGTGTATGAGTCGCCCTGAGCCTGCGGGAAAGGGCGACTAAGAAGTCTAATAAATGAATGAATGAATGAATGAATGAATAAAGTTCACGGAAGAACACTTTATCATCCCCACCTCTCTCCCCCATCCCTCGCCCCACACCATTCAAACTTTTGGAGATGCTTTGGGGGAGTCTACAGATGACAATATCTGAAGCAAAGGAGAAAGAACTCCTTGGATAGCATCAGCTTTGTAAGTGTTCACTACCTAATGCCATGCATATTGAAGCTTTCAATATTTCAGCATAGGGACAATCCATTCCCAGATTGACACGACTAGAGTAACTATTAGTAAGTAAAAAGGATTGAGGAGTGAAGTGCCTAGGAACAAATTTTTATATGCAGACTGTGTTTGTAATAGAAATGCAAAACATGTAGGTATGGGGGTGAGGTAACAAATACAATACTAAAGTTGGTCATTGCAAGCCAAAGGTCGGAGGGAAGATGTTACCTAAAGGCAAGATTAGTAGATAACCATATGAATAGTAGAGGAAATAACTATGTAGTGTGCCAGGAAATTATTGTTTCTGTCCACCTTACTCTTTTAAAAAGAAGCAATTACTGGAAGAAATAGGTATTGTGTGTGCAGGTATTGAAGCAGTATACCTCCAAGCAGGCATGTAGCCAGGGGGCTAAGGGGCTTCAGCCCCGAAATTCTCAGGGTGGTCCGCAAGAAGGCCTTACTGGTACATTATTTAAACTGTTATGTTTATTCATATCATGATCTGATCACCATGCTCATTATATCCCACATTAATGGGGTTATTGGGATAACAATACAAAAGATTTGCTAGGGTAGACCCTCTTCCACCCAGTTTCCGCCCCCCCCCCCCGAACCAAACTCGGCCCCCTCCAAAACAAAATCCTGGCTACGGCCCTGCCTCCAAGTATTAGACTCTAAATTATAGGAAATAAAGGAACCAACAATGGGAGAAGGCGATGCCAGTGTATCCTGTTCATGAGTGGATCAAAGGCATTTTTCCATCCTTTGTTGGCAACAGAGTTAGAAACATGTTCATCTAATTCCGCAAGACACTTCTGACCTGATAAGCCCAGTACTGAATTAAAGCCTATTAGAACTCCAGAGAGGCTGAAATGGCCCTTGGCCAATGAAAACACAAATGAAATTGCAATGCAGACAAATACCACCATCTCATTTTCATTTTCACTGGCCAAGGGCTATCGTAACCACAGAAGGCTTCTAATAGTAGAAGTTGCTCTGAGATCAGAGTGAAGAGAGGCGCCAGGAAGGCAGTTCCATCTTGCCTCCTGCACTGTGCTTATAATATAAGATATTGTATATACATATAATATTGATATTATAATGTAATACAATATAATACTACTAATAATATGATATTATGATTATATATTTTATATTACATGTAATATTACTAATAATATTACAGTATAATTTTGTAATACAATGTAATATTTATTTACGTCATTTATATTCCACCCTTCTCACCCCGCAGGGGACTCAGGGCGGACCACAATGCACATATACAGGCAAACATTCAATGCCATTGACATACAACATACTGTATATAGACAGACATAGAGGCAATTCCAGAAATCAGTTAAATTTAGCCTCCCCTCAAAGTGGAACCGAAATTTCCTGCTTGACAGATGCAACTGTCTTTTGGGTTGCAAAGGTCAACAACGAGCTACGCAGATTGGTTGAGAGCTCACCCTGACCCGGGCAGGCCTTGAACTCATGACCTTCTGGTCAGTAGAGATCTTATGCAGCTGACACCCAGCCAGCTGCACCACATTCCCGGAATACTAATATTGTGCTATGGCAATAATATAATATATTGTATTTACATTTTACTTGTAAAATGTAAGTACAATACTCTGAGTATTGTCTGAGTACACTCTGAGTATTTACTCTGAGTCCCCTTCGGGGTGAGAAGAGCGGCATATAAATATCGTAAATAAATACATTCTAATAGCAGGGTTAGCAGTCTGCTTCTCTATGGATCTGCTAAGTGGCTCTGAGGATGAAACATAAGGTGAGTTACTATGAGGGTTATCTAGAAAGTAAGGTTACAAGGCATGTAGCTGTCGTGGGGAAATTTCCTGAGGGAAGTTGGTATCACTGCCGTGTAGCGGGAAGCCAGCAGAAGCGAACGGGAAGTGCCAGTCGTCAGTAGCTCATCAACTGGCATTGTGGTGAAGGTTAGAGATGAGTGTCCTCATTCTGTTTCCCTCCAAGTGCACGCTGTAATATGCTAACTCACGGATCCGGCCCGTAGCCTGTTGGACACGGCCCTACCTTTGCCCTCCCCCGCCATTTTTAAATTTGAAAAAAAATCGATTTTTTTAAAAAAAATGGGGGCGGGGGGGGGAGGGGGGCAGGGAGGAGGAAGAGAGCTAGCTCCTCCTCCTTTTTGGCGCCCCCCCCTACCTAGGGGCGGGAGCTGCTGCCAAAGGGCAGACGGCGGCGCCAAGAGCAGCGTGTCACAGGCCTGGCGTGACGCGCTGCTCCTGGCACCGCCTACTCCTCCTTTCGCGCCCCCCCCTTCCTAGGGCGGAGGGGGCGCGAAAGGAGTAGGCGCGCCAAGAGCATGGCGTCACGCCAGGCCTGTGACGCTCTGCTCTTGGCGCCGCCTACTCCTCCTTTTCGCGCCCCTACCTACCTAGGGCGGGGGAGCCGGCAGAAGCAGAAGCGTCAAGAGCAGCGCGTCTGAGCCTGGCGTGACGCTGCCCTGGCGCCGCCTACTCCTCCTTTTCGGCGCCCCCGCCGCCCTAGGAAGGGAGGGGCGCCGAAAAGGAGGAGTAGGCGGTGCCAAGGGGCAGTGCGTCACGCCAGGCCTGTGACGCGCTGCTCTTGGCGCCGCCTTCTGCCCTTTTTCGGCCGTTTTAGGAGGGGGCGGGGCCTGGGGTTGGGGGCAGGGGTTGGGGGCGGGGCCGAGCGGCCCCCTAGGTCATCAGTGACCTTTTATCCGGCCCTGGACCCCGTAGAAGTTGGACAGCACTGTGCTAACTAAACAAACGTCGTGGGAAGTTGACAGCGGGAGCCTGTCTTCTTCATGACAATGTGTCCGCACACTGCTCAAGCAACACAAGAATTGTTGACTTCATTAGGTTGGGATGTTTTAAGCCACCCCTCTCACAGCCCGGATCTTGAACCCAGTGGCTATCATCTGTTCACTAAATTGAAGGAACACCTTGATGGAAAACACTTTTCCGACGAAGTGAAAATCAAAGCGACGAAGTGGCTGAAAAAGGCGGAGGGAAATTTCTATGACACAGGCATCAAAACTCGTCCCACAGATGACAAAATGTATTGAACAGAATGATGATTATGTGGGATTTTTTTAAAAAAAAATATACCTATGCTACAATCCATGTAAGTTTCATTAAAATATATTCATTCTTTGTATATTTTTTTTAAAAAAAATCTTGTAAGCTTACTTTCCAGATAACCCCCATAGATGCATTTCTAAAGAAAAATTCCAAATATCAACATGTCTGCCTTAGTTTAAAGTATAAGAAATAACCTCGTTGTGTTCCAAACAGGCAATCATGACCTCTGACAAGATGACCACTCCAGTTCTCCCCACACCGGCACTGCAATGCACTAGCAGAGGGGGGTTTGGAAGTGTTGGATCTGCAGTGCTATTTGTATGGCGCCGCACTGACTGTATCTCCTCCAGGTATGCTGTTAGAGAGAAAGGAAAAGAAAAACAGACAGGATGACCAAGTCCAGAAAATAACAGGCAACATATTAAAAATGTTTTCGGTTACATAAAAAGTTCATCCCTCGCCTTTTGCCAGAAAATGGCTATTCAAAATTTGGCTCTCAGCTGTACTTTGCTATTATTTTTACCCTTCCTTTCTTGAGCTGAAAAGCTCCACACCTGTTAATGGAATGATTACTCTTTCATGTGCTCTCAGGCCATAAAATATCAAATGAGCAAATACCAGCGCAAAACAAAATGGTGGGGGTAAATTGGCAGGCTATTTCTTCTTGTTGTCTTTATTTATTTACTTATTTATTTATTTATTTATTTTATTTCTTCAATTTTATACCGCCACTCCCAAAGGCTCGGAGCGGTTTACAAGGAAGAATCCATAATACAGAATAAAACAGTGATTTTAAAACTCAGCAATTGTCAAAAGCCTGCCTGAAGAGGTGGGTTTTGCATGCTCTACGAAAGGAGCTCAGATCTCAAAGAGCTCGAGTCTCAGGTGGCAGGGAGTTCCATAGGACCGGACCTATGATGGTTCCAGGGAGTTCCATAGGACCGAACCCTCCGCCGGGTTGCTGTTAAATGAAAGGATCTGACACTAGGAATAGCAAGAAGGTTCAAATCTTCCGACCGTAGTGACCTCGGGGGATTGTAAGGGAACAGGTGATCCCTTAGATACACTGGCCCCAGATCATGTAAGGCCTTAAAAGTAAGAACTAACACCTTGAAAGTGATCCGGAATTCAATAGGCAACCAGTGCAGGTCTCGCAGAATAGGTGTTACATGACAACTTGCAGGCTTCCCTGCGAGGAGCCGAGCTGCGGCGTTCTGCACTAGCTTGAGTCTCCGGGTCATAGTCAAGGGAAGGCCAATGTAAAGAGTGTTACAGTAGTCAAGTCTTGAGATGACCGTAGCCTGGAGAACCGAGGCCAAGTCGTTCTGGGACAAATAGGGAGCCAGTCGCTTTGCCTGCCGCAGATGAAAGAATGCGGTCCTGCTGACAGTGGAGATTTGAGCCTCCATTGACAGCAGAGGGTCTAAAAGGACACCAAGGCTTTATACAGTTGATGACGGTTCTTCACGTCAACTCCAACTAATGGCAAATTTAGCACAGAGTTTCTTGCCAAGATTAATTCAGATGACATTTCTCATCACTTTTATCCTAGACTCAGACTTGCCCATTCATCCAGTGGGTTTCCATGACTAAGCAGAGATTTGAACCCTAGTCTCTAGAAATCCTAGTCCAAAACATATAGAACCATAGACTCATACATACATACTCATACAAGAGACCACGTGGGCCATTCAGTTGAGCCCCCTGCCATGCAGTACAAGGACAATGGAAGCCTCCCCAACAGATGGCCACCCAGCCTTTGTTTAAAAGCCTCCAAAGAAGGAGCTTCCACTACACCCTGAGGCAGAGAGTTCCACTGTTGAACAGCTCTTACAAGCAGAAGATTCTTCCTAATATTTTGGTGGAATCTTCTTTCCTGTAATTTCAACCTTGCTCTGAATCCTAGTCACCACGGAAAAAAACAACAACTCTTCTCCTTCTTCCTTATGACACCCTTTCAAATACCGAAATCACTATAACCTACTGGTTCTTGACTGATTTTGGGAAAACCTCACAAAACACCTATTTCCCATGAAGAAGCCATGACTTAGTTATTGATAAAGGTGATTTTTAAAAAATCTTACATAGAAATCCTTTTATGTCTTCTGGGCAGCCATGTTCTGGCCAGTCAGTGTACTGGAGATGCCAAACTGTTCTCTCTTGCCCTGTGAGGAGGTGCTTGATCTTCAAACCTGTTGTAGCATAACAACCGGAGTCTGTACGGAATCGGGTGGTAATCTTAAATCTCCCATATGTCACTGTATTGTGCCTCGAGCCGAGCCGTGGCCAGTATCGGAAACTTTTCTCTCGGCCACCCTCCTAAAAACATTAAGTTTAGTCGATTAAAAAATGCTGGAAATAGCAACCTTCTATATGCCTCCTATAGTAGAGAGTCTCGCTAATCCAACATAAATGGGCTGGCAGAACACTGGATAAGCAAAAATGTTGAATAATGAGAGATTAAGGAATAGCCTATTCAATGCCAAATTACGTTATGATTTCACAAATTAAGCACCAAAACATCATGTTTTACAACAAATCGTCAGAAAAAGCAGTTCAATACACGGTAACGTGTATGTAACAATTACTGTATTTACGAATTTAGCACCAAAACATCGCAATGTATTGAAATAGAAGTGGATCTGGGCAGGAGGCAGACTGCATTGGATAACACAGTATGTTGGATGAGTGAAGGTTGGAGAAGCAAGACTCTACTGCAGTTGTTTGTTATGTATATAATTCAAATTGTTTACATGTATATATTGCTTGCATGTATATATTGGTGTGCGGGTTTCCCCTTAACTCTATGTTGTTAGAGGTTGCAAGAGGGACTACAGACCATGAGATTCAGAGTGAGACTCCATTTTAGAAGGTGTCTGAACCAGAAGTCTGCCGGAGTCAGTTAAGTCAGTTAGAAGTTAGTTGTGGCTTGAGTCAGTTGGAAGTTAGAAGTCAGTGAAGTCATTGATGTCAGAGAAGGAGAGTATAGTCAGCATGCTGCAGTGAGATGTTAACATATGAGTCTGTTTGCAGCAGATGTATAGTGCAGTATATAGTACAGTCAGTTGAAGTATAGTACAATTTTAAGTATTATTTGTTTTAACATTAAACCATCAAGCAATGTCTCTCTCTCTGGCATTACTTCGCGAACAAAGATTCTTAGGAAAGACTCATCCCATGCTTTCTACAAGCGCGTTGATGACTAAGGAGGTTGGATGTGTCCTTCGAGCCTGTGCAATTGATTTTTCTGGTGGAGCGCAGCGTGCACAGAACTAGCCTCACCCTTTAAACCAAAGGTCCATCTGCCGGGGCCTAGCAAGCTCAGGATGGTGGCAGCGAGGTCCTCAGGTCGTAGGTTTGGTTTGAGTTTCCTTCTCTAGATGGTTGACCTTACAGAGTTAGACGAGCACCGTTTGGCACCCCCTTGTCATGGGGGAGAGGCTTGCGTACTCCAATGAAGTTATGAGCTATGCTGGCGGTGGCATAATAGCCACCGGTAGGGCCTCCCATGCCAGACAGGTCACAACCAAAGGGTCTGACAAAGAGCGTCAATGGGCAGGATGGACTCTCTAGCCTTTTTGCAACCATCCTAAGAGAAGGAAAACTCTAATTTCAAACCCGGGCAGATGGTGCTCGTCTAACCCTGTAAGGTCAACCATCTAAGAGAAGGAAACTTGAACCAAACCTACGACCTGAGGACCTCACTGCCACCGTCCTAAGCTTGCTAGGTCCTGGCAGATGAACCTTTGGTTTAAAGGGTGAGGCTAGTTCTGTGCATGCTGCGCTCCACCAGAAAAATCCATTGCACAGGCTCGAAGGACACATCCAACCTCCGAATCATCAACGCGCTTGTAGAAAGCGTGGGATGAGTCCTTCCTGAATCTTCGTTCATGAAGAAAAGCCAAAATAAAACTTTTTTGGCAACTGAAACAACACTTCTGAAGATCTGCTATATATTTTATGCACTGGCATACTTTTGTTCCTAATATTTCAAAGAGATAATCAGGGATATCAGTCTAACAAATGAGAAATCTAAATTGCCTTGCATGAATACTAGTGGATATTTACCACGAAGGAGAAGATTGACTCAAGCGAGTTTTTAACTCTTCTCAGGAGGATCATACATTACAAAAAGGTTATGTTCTCTAATGAGGTCATGCCTTTCCAAAGGTTGTGATTATTCCCAAATAGTGTGAATGCCAAAAGGGTCACGCTTCCAAAAGCCTGTGGAGATTTCTGGCTTTCCCAATTAAAAATGTAACAAAATGTCTTCAAGGGAATTATGTTTATCTTTTAAATTGGTCAGCTCCAGCAAGGAGCCCTTGCTCACATATATAATTATTTCCTTGTTAAGTACACAACAATCCTGAGGCAGTTTAGGCTGAGAGACAGCTTTTCAAAGCCACACAGTAATCCTGTCATTATTTATTTTATTTATTTATTTAATTTACAGTATTTATATTCATAATCCTGTCATTATCTCAGTGTGGACTTGAACCTGGACTTCCCCAGTCTTGAACTGGCCCTCTGCAACTGTCTATTGAACCATCAGCAAAAATCAGACTGAAGAGAGGTTTGACTATTTCATTTTGATGCTTCTGAAGTTGGAGAAATAACTCTGATACTAAGACGCTGAAGAACAGAAAACCACATCCAAGCCCATTACTGTCCAACACAGACAACACTCACCTCTTCTGCTGTCACCATGGTTATAATGGCAATCCCTTGCTCCCACACCATCTGCCAGAAATCTTGGCACGTATTCTGCAAAGGGCCTTGGGTAGCAATGTAATCCCACTCCATACCCCCAACGCAGACCTGTGTAATGAGACAAGAAAGACTTAACGCTTCTAAATGAATCCGTAAAAGTAAATCAATTTATAATACAAGAGCTGATGGGGAAACAGCTGCATCCTGTGATAAGGGATGGGGTTGGGATGAGCACAAATCTAGATCAGTCCGGAAAGTTTTTGCCCTTGTTCTTTCCATCACGCCAAAGGATTTATAACCACCAAATATATTATAAGGGTAACGAAACATGAATACAACCTCTTCCTTAATGTGGTCTCTTCTGTGCCAGATGGAAAGCTGAGGCCATAAGGCAGGGGTGCTCACACTTTTTCAGCATGCGAGCTACTTATAAAACAACCAAGTCAAAATGATCTACCTACCCACCACTCAGAGAGCCATGAAAGCAAAATATTTGGAAATTTATTTCAGTGAGAGCCATATAATATATTTTAAGACTGAATTCTACCAAATGTGAGTATAATAAGCCCCTGAATTTATTCATAATAATAATGAGGATAATATTCATTCAGCCTCTGCTACTACTACTAGTACTAATAATAACAGTAACAACAACAATAGGTGCCTAGAGTAGAAGGAAACCTCCCAAGGGCCATCCAGTCCAACCTCCTTCTGCCATAAGGGAAAAACACAATCAAAGCATTCCTCACATATGGCCATTCAGCCTCTGATAATAATAATAGGTTCCTAGAATAGGAGGAGACCTCCAAGGGCCATCCAGTCCAACTTCCTTCTGCACCTCGGCGGCGTCGGGAGCCTGCGGGGCGGGACTGAGCCTTCCTCCCGCCCTGCCTGCGATCTACCAGGATGCCCTACGCGATCTACCAGTAGATCACGATCTACCTAATGAGCACCCCTGCCATAAGGCTAAGACAAACCTATTTTATTTATTTATTTATTATTTTGATTTCTATACCGCTTCTTCCTACAGGCTCGGGGTGGTTTACACAATCTAAAACAACATATAGTCATAAACATCGCATCCACAGAATATCAGCAAGTTATAAAAGTGTTAAAATTTAAGAATTAAGGATGTTATGAAGGACCGCTCAGATTGAATGCTTCCCAAAAGAGGGCTGTTTTACACGCCCTCCGTAAAGAGGACAACTCTCTAATCGATCGAACTTCAAGAGGCAAAGCATTCCAGAGCGTCGGTGCCATCACAGAGAAGGCTCCTTGTCTGGTAGATGACAGATGGTAAGTCCAGACAGCAGGGACATCAAGGAGATTTGGTTCTTCCGACTGAAGTGATCCTCTTAAGGCCCATGAACTATGGCCTCTCCTGGACAGAGATAACTTGACCAGGCACTAGCAATTTACCAGTTAGACTACTGCAATGTGCTTTTTATCTGGTTCTCTGGAGCAGTGTTTCCCAACCAGTGTGCCGTGGCACACTAGTGTGCCATGAGCAATCATCAGGTGTGCAGTGGGAAATTGGAACCTCCAATATCCTTTCTTCCCCCTCCTGCCGAACACTTTTTCTTCTCCACTCGGGCTCCCTTCTTCCCAGCCTCGCTCTACTTGCTTTGCCTCGCTTTGCTCACGCTGCCGCTTCTGCGGGAGGAGGGAGGGAGGAAGACGTGACCAGTGCGGGCGCTACTGCGCAGACTCACCCCACGTCTTCCTCCCTCCCCTCCACAGTGCTCTCTGGATATAGGTGAACTACAACTCCAAAACTCAAAGTCAATGCCCACCAAACTCTTATAGTATTTTCTGTTGGTTATGGTAGTTCTATGTGGGAAGTTTGATTCCATTACATCATTGGTGGAGTTCAGAATGCTCTTTGATTGCGGGTGAACTATAACTCCCAGCTGTTGAGCAAGATCTTCGTTTGTGTCTTTCTGCCATTCCTGCCAGGATATCTATGTTGTGTTCATCGAAACAGGCCCAGGTTTCACACTGAGTGTATAAATACATTTAAAAACATATTAACTATACGTATTACTGTGTTAAGAGTGTCATTTTGTGTCATTTTGGTTGGTGGTGTGCCCCAGGATTTTGTAAATGTAAAAAATGTACCGTGGCTCAAAAAAGGTTGAAAAACACTGCCCTGTAGGATGACTGCTGGCATAATATACACCAGGGCTGTCCACTCCGGCGGCCCGCGGACCGGTCCGGCCCCAGTACCTTCCCTACGGCCCCCTACCCTTTTAAAAAGAAATCGGCTGTTTTCATTTATTTATTTATTTATTTATTTTTTCCGCAGAGGGGTGGGGCTGGGAGGAGGAGCAGGCTCCCTCCTACTCTCTCCCTCCCCCCCGCCAATCGGCGCTCGCGCCGGTGCAGTCACACTCGCACCGGTGCAGGCGCACTATCGCTGGCGCCGGCGCACTCCCGCCCGCGCAGGTGCACTCGCGCCGGCGGCGGAGGCCTAGGGGCGGAGGCCTGGCGGCGGAGGCCTGGCCGCGGCCGCGAGGCCTAGCCGCGGCTGCGAAGGCTTGGCTGCGGCCACGGAGGCCTGGCCGCGGCAGCCTGGCCCAGTCGCGAAGGTTTGGCGCGGCCGCGGAGGCCTGGCCCAGTTCGCGCGGTGCTCCCCACCTCCTCCGCCGCCACCTCAGGAGCCCCAACTGCCGCCCGGCCTTCTTTCCTCCTCCCTCCCTCTCTTTCTCCTTCCTCCCTTCCTTTCCTTCCACTCTTTCCTCTTTTCTTCCTTCCTTCTTTCCTCCCTCCCTCCCTCTCTTTCACCTTCTTTCCTTCCATCCATCCATCCACCCTTTCCTCCTCCCTCCCTCCCTTCTTCCTCCTCTCTTTCTCCTTCCTTCCTTCCTTCCTTCCACCCATCCATCCACCCTTTCGTCCTTCCTTTCAACTGTTCTCCCTTCCTCCTTGCCCCTCTTTCACCTTCCTTTCTTTCTTTCCTGCCACCCTTTTATCTTTTCTTCCTTCTCACTTTCCCTCCTCCCTTTCCCCTCCATCCTTCTCTTCTTCCCCTCCTTCCTTCCTTCTCCTGTTCATATTTGGGCATATTGAGTATTCATGCCAAGTTTGGTCCTGATCCAACATTGTGCTCTCTGGATGTAGGTGAACTACAACTCCAAAATTCAAGGTCAGTTCCCAAGCAAACCCTTTTCAGTACTTTCTGTTGGTAATGGTTCAATATGCCAAGTTTGGTTCAATTGCAAGAGTTCAGGATGCTCTTTGATTGTGTGTTAACTATAAATCCATGTAACTCTCAAATGTCAAGGTCTATTTTCCCACAACTCCATCTGTGTTCACATTTGGGGATATTGAGTATTCATGCCAAGTTTGGTCCAGATCCATCATTATTTGAGTCCACAGTGCTCTCTGGATGGAGGTGAACTACAACTCCACAACTCAAGGTCAATGCCCACCAAAGCCTTCCAGTATTTCCTGTTGGTCATGGGAGTTCTGTGTGCCAAGATTGGTTAATTCCATCATTGGTGGGGTTTAGAATGCTCTTTGATTGTGGCGAACTACTAATCCCAGCAACTACAACTCCCAAATATCAAGGTCTATTTTCCCCAAATCCACCAGTGTTCACATTTGGACATATTGAGTATGGGGCGGGCCGGGGAGGCGGAGCCGGGGGCAGGGCCAGACCCTTCGGCCCCCCCAAGTCATCAGTGACCGACAATCAGGCCCCTGGTCCGGTAGATGTTGGACAGCACTGATATACACCATCTGAAATGGTGACAAGAACAACCTACAGACTCTAAATCACAGCAATTTTAATTTAAAGTCCTATAAACATATTTACCACCTGAATCACATCTTCCTATACAATCTACTTGAGTTTTGAGATATGCTGAAGGTTCCTTCTTATGTGTCCCAGGATGTGAATAATCCATTACAAAAGGCAGAGGGAAAGCTGCAAGATGCCCTTCCCTTGGAGGCCCTCCCCAAGTGGGCGAACACTGGCTACGTTCCAGCACCAAGGAAAAATGCCCTTTTTATAATAGACTCTCTGATCTGAAGACATTGCCTGACTCCACATAGATTTATAATTTAAAAATGGTTCTAACTGTTTTAAATTGATTTTGTTGTATGCATTCCAGAAATCTTATGACAAAGATGGATACAAATAGTTTAATTAAGAACAAAATATTTTTTAAAAAATAAAAACCTAGTCAGTTGATTTCAAAAGGCCATGTTTATGCTCTCACATTCAGAAACATAGCCCTGAAAACAGCAATTTTCAAACTCATTCTTTGAGAGAAAAACATTTTGAGCCAAAAACTGTTTTTTATTAGATATACTCCAAGATAGGATTCATGAGGATATGAAAATGCAAGGAATGTATTTTAAGATGTTTCTCACTGAATCCCACAGAAGATAAAGATTGAGGAATGGAGAAAGACATTCTGGACATAATTCCTTTTTGGTTGCAGTTGCATGAAACGCTATGGCCAGAAACCTATGATACTATTCACAATTGAGTCCACCACCGATTAAACAGTTTGTTCTTTCAATGTACAGACAAAATAGGCACGTAGAATACATCAGCTTGGGTTTTTGTTCTGAATTCTTTGTGCTCATGCATGGTAATCCAAATTAAATATTCTAGGGTGAAAAAACCTCTTTGTATCTACTAAGAAAAGCAAAATTATTTCACACTTTCATTCTGCATTAGCTTTAGCATATTCAGCTTGCATTTTAGAAAAACCTTTAGTCTGCTCAATGTTTCAAGGCAAATTGTTGGGAAGATCATTCAACAAAGCAGTTCTCCTGATCTCACCTTAATATGGGAAGCATTAATATAGCCGGTGTTGTTTTCTTTCGTAGGGACCAGCTCTACTCTGGTGTCATCATACGGAAGTACATCTTGGAATCTGTTCCGTTCTGCATTTTCTGGGAGACGGGCTATGGAACAGTCACCATCCATAAGCCTTTTCTTTTGGATACGCTCATACTCTGTAAACACCGTTCCTTGTTCTAACCGTTGTTCCAGACATTTACACTAGAAACAGGAAAAAAATATGAATACACCATTTTGCATAAAGATATATAGAGGGGAGGGGTTAATAGTATTAACTTTGTTAACATGGTTCGTACTTTGATTGAGTACAATCCTTTACTGAGTAAAATCTTGAAATTGAGTATAATCTTGAGATTGAAGCCTTGGCTATAATCATCCATGCGACGGTTACATTTAGACTGGATTATTGTAACACCTTGTATGTTGGCCTTCCCCTGTCGACTACTCGGAGGATCTGCATTATTCAGAATGCGGCTGCCAGGCTACTTGCAAAAACACCTTTGAGATGCCATATAACTCCAACTCTGTTACATTTGCACTGGCTTCCAACAAAATTCTGGGCCCTATTTATGTTGTTGGTTCTGACCTTTAAGGTGCTTTATGGTCAGGGGCCAGCATATCTCAGAGACCGCCTCTCCTCTCTTAGCTGCCAGTTGTCACCATGACTCCTCCAGCTAAACTTACTGTATGTTCCAGGCCCCAGGGAAGTATGTCTCGAGAGCACAAGACGTAGGGTCTTCTCCATCTCTGCCCCTGTTTTGTGGAACTCCTTGCCTCCCCACTTGAGGGCCATGCGTGACCTGCGACCCTTTGCTCAGACACTCAAGACCTGGCTTTTTAGCAGAGCTTTTAATGTCTAATGCAGTCTACTTGGTATTGTGTATTTTTAATGCTATTATTTTATGTAAATCGGCTGGAGCCTTTTAATGGAGGGCGATTAACAAGTGAGAAACTGATGATGATGATGATGATGATAATCTAGTACCAAATCCAAAAATAACTATGCAACTAAAATAAAGGGTGAGATTCCAATGGAACAGTGCAGTGCAATAGTTGTGTAAACAAATGTTGCATTTGTTTACACAGTATTCACATCAAACAGGCAAGGTTGATAAACAATGATGGTATATTAAATCACATCTACAAACTACATATCATACATGTGCAAATATAAACAGCAGTAAATGGTCTGAGGTTTAGGCTTCCACGGGGATGCCTATGGTGGCTAAAGAGCCCAGTTACATTACACAGTGAAATACACATAAGTGATATAACATGTATCATGAAAGCATACAACACATGAGTGAATGCGATTAAGGTTCGATACACATCATATAAGCAGCATCACAAATAGTAGGAAAAGCAGCATCACATAATGGTAGCATCACATATTAGAAAAGCATAATAGAAATATTGCATGTTTCAGAAAACGACAGTATCTCATATATGAACAGGTTGGATCAAAGCCAAGGTGGCTGTATCCCGCAGATATCTAATTAAGGAAGATGTACATGTAAGTCAAAAGACGAGCTATGTAAGAACACTAAATGCGAGGCATTTTTCCTCAATAGGGAAGCGCCATTCACTCACAAACCATAGCAGGTTCCGTGCAGATGTTCGCCAAGGGGGATATCGTGGGCTTGGGTGAGTGGTTGTGGCAGGGAAAAGCCACAGAGCGCCGCCGAGTAGTAAGTGGGGCGAAATCACCATCTGAGAGCAAATGCTGAGTCCGGTGGGAGGATTCTACCGGAACTACAAGTCCCAGGGTCCTTCGCGGGGGAGCGGAAGAGATGGATTCAAAGGGCAAAACTCAATTAACGGAGATCAATTCCATGCCAATGTTATATATCAAGGCTGAAATGATAGGTGAAAGAATCCATCCAGCGGTGGATGCAGTTCCAGCTCGACAAATCACTGTCGTTTTCTGAAACATGCAATATTTCTATTATGCTTTTCTAATATGTGATGCTACCATTATGTGATGCTGCTTTTCCTACTATTTGTGATGCTGCTTATATGATGTGTATCGAACCTTAATCGGACTCACTCATGTGTTGTATGCTTTCATGATACATGTTATATCACTTATGTGTATTTCACTGTGTAATGTAACTGGGCTCTTTAGCCACCATAGGCATCCCCGTGGAAGCCTAAACCTCAGACCATTTACTGTTGTTTATATTTGCACATGTATGATATGTAGTTTGTAGATATGATTTAATATACCATTATTGTTTATCAACCTTGCCTATTTGGTATGAATACTGTCCATTGCTTACCTTCTGGACTAGTACCCTGTTTGTTCAGATTTGCATTCCCTAGCTCACCAGTGTTTTGCCACATTTGTTTACACAACAGCCCCTCTCCAGACTCATCTTTTCAACATTTGAGCTTCTCCACACATTCCATCCCCTATCCTACACCATTCCCCGGATGGAAGAGAGCAGAGTGGGATCGGAGAGGCATCTGGCTATGTCTCCATAACTAGATAACGCATGATGGCATCATCAACTGAGGTCTTCTTTCTGGAGGTCTTGGTGGAGATTGTAATCATCCTGCATCTGGCAATGGGGAAGGAAACTTTGGTTGATGTAGTGCAGTGCTGTCCAACTTCTGCCGACCCAAGGGCCGGACTTCTGGTGAGTGATCACCTGGGGGGCTGAGTGGCCACGCCCCTGGCCACGCCCCCTGGCCACGCCCCCAGTCACATGGCTCCGCCCCCTCTCCCAAAGCATTACAATAGCCTTGGAAATGGGCGATTTCGCCCGCTTCCGAGGCTGTTGTGACCCTTTCTCCTGGCAACGGCGTCCCAAACGGAACGCCGCTGCCAGGGGAAAGGAGGGAGGCAGGACAGGGTTCTGGCAGGGAGGAGGCAGCGAATCGCTGCCCCTTCCCTTCCAGGACCCTTCAGTCCCTCCTTTCTCCTGGCAACGGCGTCCCCAAACGGAACACCGCTGCCAGGGGAAAGGAGGGAGGCAGGACGGGGAAGAGGAGGAGGAGGAGGGAGAGTTCTCCTCCTCCTCCTCTTCCCCCCGCCCGCGCCCTGCCCCGATCCCGGCGCCGGCGCGCGCGGGGGGAAAGAGGGGCGAAGGAGGAGGCAGCCAGCTGACTGCCTCCTCCTTCGTCCCTCCTCCTCCCCCGCGGACGCGCCGTGGCTCCGATCGCGAGCCGTGGTGAGGGGAGGGGAAGGAGGAGGAGCTGGCTCCCTCCCCCCGGCCCCGCCCCCCTCCCCCCGGCCACCATTTTTTTTTAAAAAATTGATTTTTTTAAAAAAAAATGGCGGCCGGGGGCATAGCTGGGGCCGGAGCCAACAGGCTGGGGGGCCGTGTACGGCCCTCGGGCCGCCAGTTGGACAGCCCTGATGTAGTGGATAGAGAGCAATACCAAGCACCATTAAACCACCCAAAGATCCACGGCTATGTATTCCACTAAAAGGGATGCCAACTCAAGAAAACTGGGGAAACTGAAAAAGGTTGTGTCCAACAAACACTGTGGAGTAAACCGAGATGTCACCCATTAAGTTCAAATGTGTGCCTCAGACTCATTCTGGATGATCAATGTCTCCTCTGGAGCAAACTGATGGGAGCAAGGTGTAAGAGAGATTGACACTGTTTGTGTAACATAGGGTGTAGCTTGGATGTTTTAAAATGACTTCTCTAATTTGATGGAGAAAGTCCATTCAGTAGATCCTAAAGTTGAGAGATACCACTACAGAAAAGATTCTACTATTCTATTTAATTCATGGCTATTCAGTATATCTCTACAGGCAAGGAGCACACAGAGCAGAATAGATATATAGCCCTTTCAATGCCACCTATCTGCTCTACATGGCCCTTGGGATAATATTAAAAAGTTTTAAGTAAAACATAAAATACAAGTGTATGCACAAACACTAAAAATAGTTTCTTAATGTTGTGCATTTTTTCCTATAAGCTAATCCTAGTGCCTTTACTAGGATAAACCTTTTCCTTGGGGTACTAGTCAAGGTTATTTAATTATGAAAATTAAATATAAACTTCAAACATATAGCTCAGAGAAAACATGAAACCAACCCGTTCATCATTTGTAGCTCTGGTGGGTTCCTCCCTTCCCTCATCTGGCAGCGGAAGTCGAGATAATGTCAGTCCATTGAGAGCAGCTAACTTCAAAGGTCCTATTTTTTTGGCTTCAGCTCTGTTCTTTTTCATGACCTGCTGGAACAAGGCACCCGTACAACATAATGTAGTAGAAACCAAGTTCAGACGAAATGTGGGGCGACTCAGCTACAAAAGGGAAACACCTTCAGCTTGCCTTTCCCAAGCAGGCCAAAAAGGCACACCAATAGCTTCCTTGGCTGACACCACCTTACAGAGAATGCAGTCACAAAACAGCATTCTTTCCATCTTGCTGGTCTTCATTCCATGTTTTCAAACTTTTCAGACTTCACAGGAATGATAAATAGACCTTAGCAGTTTGAAAGCACGGTGCTACTCAATGAACTTTGCGAAATAACTGCAGGTGATGGCACGTACAAAAATAGGACAGGACAGCTGCAGTCTGGCATCCATGGAGTCCCAGCAGTTTGCTGTTATTTTTATCTTTTGCCAAGGAACTCAAGTCTGACAGTCAACTATTCCATTCTATCATTCATATTCACAACTATTCTGGAAGGTAGACAAGGCTGAGAGTACATGACCAGCATAAATTTTGTGGCTGAGCATTACACTGAATCCAAGTCTTATTTCCAGTACTCTAGCCTCCACACCAGTGGTTCTCAACCTGTGTTTTGGCTTACAACTCCCAGAAATCCCAGCCAGTTTACCAGCTGTTAGGATTTTAGGAAGTTGAAGACCAAAACATCTGGAGACCCACAAGTTGAGAACCACTGCTCTACACTGTACTGGTTTACAATAGTACAGTGGGTTCTTGGTATCTGCAAGAGTTTAGTTCTAGGACATTCCTCTCAACAGATACCAAAATCCATGGATGTTCAAGTCCCATACAAGCAATGGTGCAATAAAATGATGTCCCTTATATAAAATGGCAAAATCAAAGTTTGCTTTTTAGACTTTTAAAAACATTTTAAGCTTAAAAAGGTTGAATCCATGGGTCCAGAATCCATGGATACAAAAGGTCTAACATATGCTGTACCGGTTAAGAGTGTTGAACTGGAACCTAGGAATTCCAGGCCTAAATCCTACTAAGCTAGGAGTAATTAATCACAAGTCTTCCTTAGTAAAAATATACAACTGTATTGTTGTGAACAGTATACGTGCTAAATAGCATAACAATATCACATATAGTGCAATGTAGTACAATTCAATCACAAAATCACAAATCTCATATCACAGTAAATACAATAGCATAACAAAATAAGCCCTCACACATCAATGGGCTTAAACGACGCTCTAACAGAATCTGTGTAACCCTGTAAGTAGTCCGGAGTCTGATAACTCGCGGGCTAGAGACTGAGTCAGTGGGATTCCAGCCCGGGAGGTCACTTGCAGTATCGATATGTATTAGAACGCGGAAACGCGAAATCTCCCGTCCAGACTTTGAGTCCAAATTGTTCTACTACAACCCTGGGGAGGAGCGGTCAGAAGTTCAGAGCGCCCTGAGGAAGCGTGGTTTACGCAAAACAGCCATCTTGGCGTCGTCAGCTTACCTCCAGCCGTAGGCGCCTGTCCATCCAGCAGCTTGCCAGCTCTTCTACCCACCAAGGCTCCCCCACTGACTCAGTCTCTAGCCCGCGAGTTATCAGACTCCGGACTACTTACAGGGTTACACAGATTCTGTTAGAGCGTCGTTTAAGCCCATTGATGTGTGAGGGCTTATTTTGTTATGCTATTGTACTTACTGTGATATGAGATTTGTGATTTTGTGATTGAATTGTACTACATTGCACTATATGTGGTATTGTTATGCTATTTAGCACGTATATTGTTCACAACAATACAGTTGTATATTTTTACTAAGGAAGACTTGTGATTAATTACTCCTACAGATCTGCCCCTTTAAATTCCATGGTTTAGCTTTGTGTATGTTTTGCTGTACTCAGTGGCATATTTTGTTTGTGTACTAAATCCTACTAAGCCATGAAATGTCACTGGAAGATCTTGGACAATCACTCTGCCTTTCTGCTTACCAGCTGGATAGAACAGTTATGAGAATTTCTGCAAATATAGTCACTCACAAATTTGATTAACATGTTCTCTTTAGGAATCTCTAGTCCTCCAGTATGATTCTCAGGTATACTTTCACCAGAAGTTATTATAGAGTTATCCAGGAGGACCTAGCAAATTCCTCGAAAGAATACCTCTCCTTTCTAGGAATTTGCTAGGTCCTCCAGGTCAATCCTATGGTAACCTCCAACAAAAGTCATTCATTTCAATAGGGTTCACATCTATTCACAGTTTCCTGTTTCCACAGGAGAGTTTTCCTCCTAGAACCATATCATCCACTAACCGGTGCCTGGTATAGAATCATAGAATAATAGAGTTTGAAGATATTATGTGGGCCATCTAGTCCAACCCAAAAATGTGGCGTAGCTGGCTGGGTGTTAGCTGCATAAGATCTCTACTGACCAGAAGGTCATGAGTTTGAGGCCTGCCCGGGTCGAGGTGGGCTCTCGACCTATTGTGTAGCTTGTTGTTGACCTTTGCAACCTGAAAGACAGTTGCATCTGTCAAGTAGGAAATTAAGGTACCACTTAGTGGGGAGGCTAAATTTAACTGATTTACGAGGCCATAAAAAGATCTCCAGGAAAAACGCTGAGGAATAAAGGAGTGCGACAGCTCCCCCTGGTGGCCAGATGTTACATTTCCTCTGTCTGTCTTGCGTGTTTGTGTGTCTAAATGTAATGTGTACATTGTAATTCGCCCTGAGTCCCCTGCGGGGTGAGAAGGGCGGAATTGAAATGAAGTAAGTAAATAAATAAATAAACCCCCTGTCATGTAGGAAAAACACAATCAAGTATAAAAAGTTTGAATTTTAAGAATTATGATCCAAAGTAGGATGTCCACATAATCATTTAACACAAAAACCTACATCTCATTACATCAAGCCCTTTTCGTTTCAGCTGTATTTCTTTGCATTTCCAGTAAAGAAATGATGGGCAGCTGAACTGCGAAGAGCTCTACTTAAGGTCCTGAAAGCTGAAAGAAAGAAAGAAACCCTACAAGACTCACTTATGTCTAAAAATTCTTATAGTCCAGACTAGAGCAGACCCATTGAATCTTCCAGTTTTATCTACATATTGATTCATTATTCAACAATTGATTGAATGGGTCTTTTCTAGTTGGATCTAACCTTATTGGGTTCGTTGACTAGTTCAACTAAGAGACTTATACAATACAGCACAAAAAGAAATAGAAGAGGAAAATCCAGGGGAAGAACTTACCCCTAAAGGAGGTAAACCTTCTACTACATTCTTCTTGCCCGAAAGTAATTCAGATACAGGCCTCTTCTTTACAGAATCCTTCCGCACTCTGTACCTTGCACACATTGTTAGATCAGATTCCGATACAGATGGGGTCAACATCCCATCACCTTTCCTTTGTACTTGAGTGTCAGCCATGATGTGAGTGGGGATCACATCTTTTATCCTCTTCTCGGTTTCTGTAATATGTAACTTAGGTTCATGGATGTGTAAAGGTCCAGGAGAGGGAGCAATGGAACTGTAAGGATAGTTCAATAAGGATTCAGGAGGGTAACAACCCATGACAGAAGGAAGCTGTGATTTCCCATCAATGAATGGGGAGAGTGCTGTGTTTGTCTTGCTCTCTTCTTCAAAGTCTTCCTCTTCCTCGCTGCTATGAATTAGCATGGTGGCATCTGAAAGCGACTTCTTATGCCCATAATTCACATTTTCTTCTTGTTCCTCATTTTCCTCTTGCTTTGTTCTTTCCAGGAAAATGGTGGGCTGGGATCCAGTGGGCACCACCCTTGTCAGGGCTACATCTGCAGCTGAGGCTGACATGGTCCTCTCTTTCATCCTCATGGCCTCAAAGCTGTGGGCCAGACCAGCAATTTCAATACTGTTCCTCTTCTGCAACTGAGCATGCCGGGCTGATGTCAAAGGCTCACTCACTTCCTGGAGGGAATGTGCAACCGGTAAGCTGTCTTCCTGAAATGTCTGGACTGAGTGATGAACTCGTCGGGTGATGAGGTCAGGATTGCTGCTGCTGATATAGAGGTGTCGAGAGAGGTCCGGGGTGCTGTTGGCTGGTCTAGGATAGGGATAAGGAGGAGGAGGGCGATATACTTGTGTCTTCATTATGTTTGGTGCAGGATAATCTTGAGCCTGTAACTGAACATTTGTCAGTTCAGGAACACTGACAGCTCCAACAACCAAACGCCGTTCAGCAGGATAGGGGTAAGGGGATTGGCTATGGAAGCTGTAATTTAGATTAAATGGGTAGTGCCCAGAATGAGGTGAAGTTAAATTAGCATGCTCTCGGATTTCAGGCTGGCTATACACCATGGCATCGGGCCTACTGTAGGCATATGAATTGCCAATGTTGAGGTTTCTCATGGAATGACTCTGCTTGTCTGAATGTATCATTCCCCGGTTAAGCTGCTTCATGACAGTCTCATAATCTGGGGTAGGCCGATAAGAAGGTGGTATAAGGGCACTGTGCCGATGCGACGGGACATAATCAGATCTGAGGACGTCACTGCCAGTAATACTTGGATTGGAGGACATGGGTGATGGCTGCATATAGTGCTGTGGGTTGTTCAGGGAGTTTGTACTGTGAGCGCTGTAGACGCTGCCATTGCGGATTCTGCCATTATAATCATGTGGAGCTCTATCCAGGCTGGTCTGAGAGTGGCAATAATAGCCATTCTGATTATTCCCATAGAGATTATCTGAAATACATGTGACCATCCATTTACAAACAGGAAAAAGACACACAATGGCTGTTGTCAAAGCGTCAGCTCTCTGCCTCACTAATGTGATTCTGAATAAGGAACAGAACTTTCTGAATCAACAAACAAATCCCTGGCAACTTCCCTGTCACCAACAAAGTATTTTAAGTATTCTATATTTTAACTGTGAGCTAACCTACACATAGCAGAAATTTAACACTGTACCAAATGGAATATACCCAGTCTCAGCTGGTTTTGGAAACTATGGGCCTGGTTAGTTTTTGGATGACGCTAGGAATCTCCAGGCAGGACTAAGAACAACTCTTGCCTGAACTCCTGAAGAATCAACTGTCAGTCACAGGCAATAGTTTTGGTCTAGATGTGACATCTTGTTCAGTATAAAGGAAGCTCCTACAAAGGTAAAGGTAAAGGTTTTCCCCTGACATTAAGTCCAGTCATGTCCAACTCTGGGAGTTGGTGCTCATCTCCATTTCTTAGTCGAAGAGCCGGCATTATTCGGAGACATCTCCAGGGACATGACTGCATGGAGTGCCGTTTTCTTCCCGCCGGAGCGGTACCTATTGATCTACTCACATTTGCATGTTTTCAAACTGCTAGGTTGGCAGAAGCTGGGGCTAACAGCGGGAACTCATGCCGCTTCCTGGAATCGAACCTGCACTTTGACCCACTGCACCTCTGGGAGCTACTACATACTGACACAACAAACATCTCTGTGACTTGTTCTATGGGGGATGAAATTAGGAAAGGGGCATAGGCTTGCATAGAATTTCCACTGCCTGTTCTGCTCCTGACTTGCTTAATTTGAGCAGGGTCATTTTGAAGTTGAGGCTTCCTGGGAAATTTTTTTTCAGATTTGTTTCAATACGATCCTCTGTGACTCAGGAACACAGCTTTATCAGTGTGTCTTTTTCAAGCTTAACCTTTCCTTTTCTGCACTATCACGCACTACAAAATTTCAGCTTGAAAAAGTCTATCAAAGGAGCAAATCGAAGGGTTTTTTTCATGTATAAATGGAAGTGGTAGTGAGAGAAGTTCAGAACCAGGGAGGGACTGATAAATCCCATTCATTTCAACTCTCTATGAGATTTTTCAGCTGAAGCAAAGATAAAATACTTTTGATAACAATAATAATAAAAGGCTCCTAGTTTTTCTCCCAAGCCTAACAATGAAGGTAGTACATGTGGTAGAGGGAGGATTTTCTTTGGTTCTGCCCAACTCTGGCACACAGATCCGAGAAATGTACTTTAGAGCAGTGTTTCCCAATCTATTTTGAGCCGCGGCACACTTTTTACATTTACAAAATCCTGGGGCATACCACCAACCAAAATGACACAAAATGACACTCTAACACAGCAATACATATAGTTAATATGTTTTTTAATGTATGTATACACTCAGTGTGAAATCTGGGCGTGTTTCGATGAACACAACATAGATATCCTGGCAGGAATGGCAGAAAGACACACACGAAGGTCTTGCTCAAGAGCTGTCAGTCTCTCTCTGTGTTCTTCTTATGCATCAATAAGGAAGGAAGGAAGGAAGGAAGGAAGGAAGGAAGGAAGGAAGGAAGGAAGGAAGGGAAGAGAGAAGGAAGAATGGAACCAAAGAGCAAAGAAAGGGAGGAAAGAAACAGGTAGAGAAGGAAGAAAGAAAAAGGGAAAGAAGAAGGAAAAGGAAAAGAGGGAGGGAAGGATAGAAAGAGGGAGGGAAGGTTGGCCGCAGCAACGCGTGGCGGGTACAGCTAATAAATTTATACAGCTTATATATATATATATATATATATATATATATATATATATATATATATATGAGAGAATGGTGGGAGTTGTAGGCCAAAACACCTGGAGGGAGGGCCCAAGTTGGCCCACGTCTGCCTTAAGTGAGCAAACCCTGTTAGTTTTCGGCCCCTGCTTAAAGGTGCCTCAACCCTGTGTCCCAAATGCCCCTTGACCCGCCTTGGCTGAGTGTGAGGAAATCACGGGAGTGGTAGTTTGACACCATCCTGAGCCTTCCCAAACTACAAATCCCGGGATTCCCCAGCCTTGAGCCCTGGAAGACCAAGGGGTGTGTAGCACAGCAGTTCTCGTTTGTGCCTGGAGGGCAGGGGTTAGGACCTGGGGTCCCATTAGCATTAGAACCAGCTGTGCCAGAACATGATTCAGAAGATGAGCTAGATGACTGGGGCGAAGGGCTGCTTTCCCCTGAGGGGCCTCTTTTTCGCCCACAGAGAGCTTGGCCTGGGAAGAAATGTTGTTTGGTCCTAGCGAAGATTTAGATAACCAGGTGCAGATGGACAGCGATTCTGGGAGTTATGAACATCCGGGTGGGAGATCTTCTCAGGAGCCTCCCGGGGGACGGAACATAGAGTCTAGCAGAAGGGAATGGTCGAAGAGCATAGACCGGCCGAGGTCCGTGAGCAGCGATTGGAGACGCAGAAGCCTAGAGCGTCGGGGACCTCGGCCGAAGGATTAAGTATAGAACCGTGGGAACGAATCCTCAGTGCTCCGGCCACGTTTCATCTGAATAGGCGTGAATCGGAGTGGGACCACAAGCTAAGCTAGCCAGTGGTCATCAAGCCTTGCCTTGCCTTGTCCTGATTCGCCTGGTTGTGCGGAGCCTTGCCCTGTTTCCTGATCCGCGTAGTCTTGCGGAGCCTTGCTAAGCTTTTTGCCTATTTGCTACGTTACCTTGGACATTGTTACTTCAAGCCTTTTGGATTGCCTTTATATTCTATTGGACAATATTCTTTGGAACTGTTTTTATATTCAATAAAGTAGTTAGCCTTCAGTCCGTCTCTGTGTGTGTGATTAAGGGGCCGGTCAAGTCCGTGCATCGTGACAGGGTGCCTCAGTGCATGAATGCTACTGTGAAGATCCGCCCCCAGGCAGCCGGGGGACCCAAGGAAGTTCCATCCCAGGATCTTATCTCTCTCCACGCAGCTCTTTCCGCCTGACGCAGTCCCCGCCTTTTGGCTCAAACCCTTCCGAGGCCGAGGAAGGAGCGGAGGGGAGGAGGATGCCCAAGAAGGCAAGTGGTGAGTAGAGGCCGTGTTTACGGGACTCAGGCAAGGGATCGAGCCCTGGCTAGGGCTTCCCAGTAGGACAGGAGAGCTCTCTCTCTCTCTCTCTCTCTCTTCTATCTCCAATTTCCCACGGCACAAATGATGATCACTCACAGCACACTAGTGTGCTACAGCACACTGGTTGGGAAACACTGCTTTAGAGGGAATGAAGTCATGTGAAGGTTTCCCATCTCTGTGCCACATGTTGGTGAAAGTTCTCCAGTGATATTTGCCTCCTTATGTTCACTGAGTTATCTCTATTTTCTTCAACAGTTACCACTTGACAATGCACACAAAGAGCAAAATATTATGGTTATAGAGACCATTAAGCTCTGGATGGGAAAGATTCTGAAAAGTCACTCTCAGCCGAAACAGACAAGATAGACTAGAGGGCCAAACAGCCAGAGACTTGTACTGTTAGACTTAGTTCTACATGGCTCTACACATAGGCAGCATCCAGGAATTGTTTGGTCTGAGACTTGCTTCTCATTAATAACCAATAAGTAAAATGGGATCTCAACTACTTCCAGTTTTGGAAAATACATCCCCACAATACAAACCTTTTATTTTCCTGAACAAACTGAGTATTTACCTTGTGAAGATGTATATGGCTCCGCGAAGTGTCCATTGTAGTGTAACTGAGGTGGGGGTGGCGTCATCATATAAGGTTGTGGTTTGGCCTGCTATAAAAATATTGTTGAAGTAAGTGGAAAAACTTGATAATGGAATCATAATAGATCCTAAATCTTCAATGCACTTTGGATACTTGGAGGGATCCCAATGAACCTGCAATGGTTTTGCAAACTTCTTAATATCTCTGACCATAAGGCAAGAGGTACAATAGTGCACACTAGTTGACAGACATAAATGAAAACTCCTCAACCTTCAGCATTGGAGAGGTCCTGGTATGTCTACATGCACATCCTAACTCTGCGCATGCAAGTGAAATGCTCAACAAGGAAGCCTACATTTTGACAAAAAAAAGTACAACCAGATCTTGATTAGACAAAACACATATTTCGATGTTAATAGGACAGAGGTTGTGGCACTTGTCAAATAGCTGATCAACAGTATCTACATTTAGCCAATGAACCTTCGGCAGCCAATTCCTGACTATTACGAAGGAATCAAACACTTTTGTGGAAAACCTGAATTAGATAAAGAATTAGGACCATGCAAAACAACTAGCCTCATATTTCTCATGATTAAGAACCTAATTGTAATGTAATGCAATGTATTATTTTATAATAATAATAATAATAATATGATATAATGTTATGTTATATTATAGTGGTATAATATATTGTATATACATTGATACAATATAATACTGCTAATGATATTGTGATATTATAATTGTATATTTGTTTTACATGCAATATCACTAATGATATTGCGATATAATGCTATAGTGCAATGTGATGTGTAGTACTGATATTGTGCTATGGCAGTAATGTAGTTTGTTGTATTTGCTGTAAACCGCTCTGAGCCCCCTTCGGGGTCGAGAAGGGCGGCATATAAATATCCTGAAATAAATAAATAAATAAATAATGAGGGACCAATTTGTTGCAAACATAGTTCGTATGATTTTAGGAAATGGGTGTGATTATCCTCTCAGGAAAAAGCATCTGAGAGAAGGAGTAGAAGCCTTATACAAGGAATTAACCCTCCAAAAACAGAGTTGCAGTAAAGTATATTGATGCTAATGATGGCTTCCTTTCCTACTAGGGTTCCTCCTAGTTACCTCTCATGGATCACATTTCTGTTCAAGTCCTGATTTTAAACCTACTGTAATTACCACAAGTGATGCTCCATCATCTTCCTTGTGGGTTTTCCTCGAAAGCAACTGATTTGGTCATTGTGTAAAAAAAATGTTAGCTGTTTGGCCAGTGTGGTTCTTATTGGGTTCTTAATATAATGTTCTTAATATAATGACTAATGACTCAAAAACAGGGCTAAAAAGGGATAGGTTTTGGACTATAGCTCCTGTGCTAGCTTGGAGATTCTGGGGTTGTAGTCAAAAGTACACTTTTAAAGATTTGCTTGAAGGTATATTAAGGAATTTATGATATTTTCAGTCCTTACTCTTCTCTCCCTTTTCCCATCTAAATAATATCGACAGTTGCATCTGTCAAGTAGGAGATAAAGGTACCACATTAAGTGGGGAGGCAAATTTTGACTGAATTATGAGGCCATTGAAGAACTCCAGGAACGCTGAGGAATGCGGAAGGAACAACAAGGGGCACTGGGAATGCTGAGAGATGAGGAGTGCGTCAGCTCCCCCTGGTGGCCAGAGTTTGCCTCTGTTCATCTATGTGTGTGTATTGTGGAAAATGGCAGGGATTGTCTGCTAAGTATGTGTACCTGTAATCCACTCTGAGTCCCCTTCGGGGTGAGAAGAGCGGAATATAAATGAAGTGTATTATTATTATTATTATTATTATTATTATTGACAGGGAGAAGAACACAACTGAGAAAATATTTTCCATTTTCTTTGGGTGCACATAATGAGTCTATTCCCTAACTGTTGAGAAGACAGTAGATATTCTCACATGCTATTGATCTCCAGGAAACTGCTAGAAGATAAACAGTCCCTCTATTAAAAGCTCTAGGCTAGGTTTTCCAAACCTTAACTTAGTCCCACTGTGGGAGAGGGGCAGGTTAGGGATATAAAGATAATAAATAAATAATAATAACTTAGCAGTTCTTTCATTATTCTTTTTAGAAGAGTAGATTGCGGGCCATAAATGAAGCTAGGAATGGTTGAGAGAAATTCTAATCTCTTGATTCATGGAAGTGACAGTTTCAATACTGAGTACTAGTCCAACTATTTATTTATTTATTTACTACATTTATATACTGTCTTTCTCAATCTGGAGGGGACTCAAGGTGGTTTACAACATGCTAATGGCAAAAATTCAATGCCAACATACATGTGGACAGAAAAAAAATCATACTAAACACTAACATGTAACTATAAATTAAATAACTAAACCATTAAAAATGAGACATAACAACATTTAAGATTAAAAATCATTAAAAAGTATAGTATAAATATTTAAATCACATAATCCATAAAATCGTACACTGTGGTCATTCCAATTGCACATCTTTCCTAATTATTCTTTGCACTGTATTATTTTACTCACCAAAGTCTTGGTCCCATAACCACATCTTTGTTTTCTTTCAAAAAGCCAGGAGGGAGGACACTGATCTAATCTCACTGGGGAGAGAATTCCAGAGCCAAGAAGCCACCACTGAGAAGGCCCTGTCTCTCGTCCCAACCAACTGCACTAGGCAATTATTCAGAAGTAAAAATATATAGGCAACCCACCATCTATTATTTAAACAACATATTTCCACCATGTTTCTTTTATTTTCTTGCTTACATTAATATATAATATTTAAAAACAAACCAAGAAATAAGATGCAGTTGAAAGCTAGAGACCTTACCAGAGACAGCCTGGATGATGATCGCCTCCTAACTGGATTGACTGTCACTGTATGAGCTTGTCTACAAAGCAAAGATAAATGAAAAAGTTTTTAAAAAATACAGATTTGCAGTGATAGTAAGAGAATGGTATCCATATTTATTATTATTTATATCCCACTTTATCTCCTCCAAAGGGGACTCAAAGTGGCTTAACATAAAAGCATAAGCATAACCAATTAAAATACACAAACATACAAACATTGAAACAGGATATTAGAAATACATTGTTCAACAGTACTTATTACCTAATTTTTAAAGAAATTAATCCTTAGTATTCTGAACTCTTAAAATGATTGCTATACTGGAAGCTTACCTCTTTATAAACAAAGGCAGAAGTCTCCACAGGGAGAGAGTATATGCACTCATGTACACACATCACACACACAAGCAAATCAAGGGGAATGCAACCCCCTTTTCACGTGTTTTTTTTTCCCACCAGTGGAAAGCCTGCATGTATTACAATGGCATCAGGAGTTCAAAGAGATTTCCAGAAATGTACTCAAATGAATGCAGTGCAGTCAGCCCTGCATATCCATGGATTCTTTATCCATGGATTCAACCATCCATTCCAGAATAAAAATCTCAACAGCAAACCTTGATGTTGCCATTTTACTATGCCATTGTATATAATAAGACATTCTATTTTACACAGCCACCAGTAAATTCCCTCAAGAGCAGCTACTTGAACCATCGCTAGTGTGCCCAGCTAGAGTTCTAACAAAGCATTTGTTGAACCACAACTGGTGAATCTCCAAGCAAACATTTTTTTTTGCCCGGTTTTTTTTAGATGCACTGACCAGACACTTCAAGGGATGACTTTCTATTTCCATGGAAGCATAGCCACAAATGACATGAAGCTTGGTCTGTGCTGTAGAACAGTGCTGTCCAACTTCTATAGGCCCAAGGGCCGGACGTCTGGTGGCTGACCACCTGGCGGGCCAGAGCGGGGGCGGCCAATGCAGGGGCGGGGCCAATCGCAGGGGCGGGGCTGATCCCGAGTGACGCTGTAGGAGGGAGGGCGGAGCAAAGAGGGTTCCCCTTTGCTCCTCCCTCCTTCTGCAGCATCAAACTGGGCAAGAGGCACGGCGATTTCGCCATGCCTCTTGCCCGGTTTGACGCTGTGGAGAAGGAAGGGAGGCGCAGAGAGGGGCCCCTTTGCGCCTCTCTTCCTTCTGCAGCGTCAAACTGGGCAAGAGGCACGGCGATTTCGCCATGCCTCTTGCCCGGTTTGACGCTGTGAAGGAGGAATTTCTCCCTCCTCCTCCTCCTCCTCTTTCCCGGGCACCGCTGCTGTCCCGCCGCGCGGCGCCAGGGAAAGGCACGCGCCCGGGAAAGAGGAGGAGGGAGAGCAGAGCGGCGCCAAGGGGAGCGCGTCACAGGCCTGGCGTGACGCGCTGCCCTTGGCGCCGCCTCTACCCTCCTTTCGGCGCGAGAGAGGGACAGAGGGGGCAGTGCAGGGAGGAGGAGCTAGCTCTCTTCCTCCTCCCTGCCCCGCCTCCCCCTCCCCCCCGGCCGCCATTTAAAAAAAACAGATTTTTTAAAAAAATAAAATAAAATGGCGGCTGGGGGCATAGCTGGGGCCGTGCCCAACAGGCTGGGGGGCCGGATCCGGCCCCAGGGCCGCCAGTTGGACAGCCCTGCTGTAGAACATAATAATGTTGCACTGTAGTGTGGAGGGAACTGCAACCTAGAGGAGACCCAGCCACACAAACCCTAAAATACTGATCCATTTTTTTCCTTCAGTATTTCAAATGTTGCCTTGTCTTCCACTGGCTCAAAATGTTGACACGGTCATGCATAGATAGATAGATCTCTCTGGCATTACTTCGCGAACAAAGATACTTAAGAAGGACTCATCCCACGCTCTCCACAAGCGCATTGATGACCAAGTTGGATGTGTCCTTCGAGCCTGGATTTTTCTGGTGGAGCGCAATGTGCACAGAACTGGCCTCACTCTTTAAACCAAAGGTTCATCTGTCACGGCCTAGCAAGCTTAGGACGGTGGCAGCGAGGTCCTCAGGTCATAGGTTTGATTTGAGTTTCCTTCTCTAGATGGTTGACCTTACAGGATTAGACGAGCACCATCTGCTCGGGTTTGAAATTAGAGTTTTCCTCTCCTAGGATGGTTGCCAAAAGGCTAGAGAGCCCATCCTGCCCTTTGATGCTCTTTGTCAGACACTTCGGTTGTGACCTGTCTGGCATGGAAGGCCCTACCAGGGACTATTATGCCACTGCCAGCATAGCTCACAACTTCATTGGGGTACACAAGCCTCTCCCCTATGACAAGGGGGTGCCAATGGAGAGGAGATAGATAGATAGATATGAAACACTTCGAAATGGTTATTCTACCATATGTTCAACATCACATAGAGGGAGAGATACTCTTTGTCAGACCCTTCGGTTGTGACCTGTCTGGCATGGGAGGTCCTACCGGTGGCTATTATGCCACCACCAGCATAGCTCACAATTTCATTGGGGTACACAAGCCTCTCCTCCACGACAAGGGGGTGCCAATGGAGAGGAGATAGATAGATATGAAACACTTCGAAGTGTATGTTCAAAATCACATGGAGGGAGAGAGAGGCAAATAAACATTGTTCCCATCCTGAACTTTTATTCCCAAAGCTAAGGCTGCATTTAATCAAGTCACTTGAAAATCTATACTTGGAAATCTTATTTTTTGGATCATCGTAGTCATGTTGGCTGGGTGAGTCTGGAAATTGTAGTTCCCAAAAAGTAACCTTCCAGCTTCTGCTCTGGGTGGGTTAAGAGCAGCCCTGTCTCAATTAAGTACAGGAATAGTACAAATACTCGTACCTAGCATGCAAAGAACACAGAAGGAAAGAAAGAGAACGTTTTCTGGCTCACCCTTTGGGTAGAGAAGGACGAGAAAGGATTGGAAAGCGTGGAAAGGAAAGAATGAGGAAAGATTTCTGAGAGCCTTCCTCAGACGGAGAATCAGGGGAATCTCTAAAGACAAGGTACATGCAGACAAAATGGAGGCAATGAAATAGCACATTGAAAAAGAAAGGATGTTGGTTACAACAGAGGAGACATTTGAAGTCCATTTTCCAGTGGACATTTGAAGGGTGTTCTTTTTATGTGGTCATAACCATATGGTCCTTCCTACACTACAGAATGAAAACACAGACTTGCTTCTATTGAGTGTTTCTGTTAATCTAAGACAGGAATGCAACAGAAGTGGTTTCTGAGGTAGCTTTTATGTTTGGCCAGCAGGCATGAGTTAGGCACGATTCCCCACTGTTTTTCCAGAAATATATATTCTAATCGACACAGCTAATAAGAAAACATGTTAGCAATGTGTGTTAAAGAAACTGAAAGACAAACGAAACTATGGAAACATTCATCATATTTCACAACTTGGAGGAAGTGTGCTGCTTTGTTTGGCTGTGGGTTTTTTTGAGGGGCTGAGCCAATGTTTACAACACGCTACACTTTTGATACCACAGCATGACAAAACGGTAAATGCACTGTGTTCACTATACAATATTAAGGACCAATAATTCAGTAAAATGATATGAAACTTAAAGGCAACTCAGAGCTGTGAACCTCTGTTTCAGGATACTTGAACCAAGGGACTTGACCAAACTGAAACTGACCAAATAGCCATGGAAAAGAAATAGAATTGCTTCATCTCTGTGCAGCCATCTATTGTATGTTACACTTTCATATGCTTCCTTTGCAAATTATTTTATTTCCCAAGTTTCCTATTCCCACCACAGAAAGAAGTGCAATATAACAAATCCTCATGGAAAGAGTCTCATTGCATTATGTGCCAATTCAGAATTAAATCCACTGTTGTAGTTACTTTTTCCCCTTTTATATAATTAAATTCAAATTGTATAATCGGGAATTTAATTATTTTGAGAGCTTTCTAATGGCCTTGTTGGATGATTTTAATGTGCTGGACACAAATTTGCTCTTCCACTTACACAAGACCCATTCCCAACTTAGAAAAAAAGCATAATGTAAGAAAAGTGACCCCAAATTCCAAAGAGTTTCTTCATCTACACAAGCGCTTTCTTATATAATGTGTCACATATTTTAATAGAATATACATTACAGATGTAACAATCAATTTTTTCTTAGCCTCTGATGCAACCTCTGAGACATTGTTCTAATGAATACCTGGAATACTAACTGTTGAATAAGACTTCCAAAATGCACTAATATATACTTTGCTTACTATTCAATTTTTTAAAATCCAAACCATTATTCCCAGATTCTGCACCAAGACAAGGAATTATGTGGGTTCTTATTTGAGCACAATTATTTCCTAGAGAAATAAGTTGCAGTCTTAGGATAAAGCACCTGATTAACTGGGAAATTACAGAATACAATGTTAGAGGTCATATGGAGAAACGCTATAGTAGTGTTGTACTTACAGGCTACATTTATTTAGTCTATAAAACTTGTGCCTGGCCACACACATTCTCCACACGTATTTTGCCGTCTCCATGTCTTCCTATTGAACAAAAGAGATAAATGTAAGAAAAAGCTGGAAAGATGCTAGGTGACACCCATCAACATTTGGTAACAATTTCCTATTGAGTTGACCAGCAGAGAGTTATCTAATGTCTCGTCTACACTTCAAACCAGTATTGAAAAAAGCGGTTTCACTATGCAGATGATTATATAGGAAATACTGGCACTGGTTTGAGGCCCAGGTGGTGATTACACAAACCACATGGCACTGATGCACATTTAAGGGCTTTCTTTCATGCACTTTTGTGGGATTTTGTTGTCTGACCATCACAATTTGAAGTTAGCTTCGAACTGCATTAAATGGTCAATGTAGATGGGGTCTTAAGCGAAATTTTATATGGTGCTTCTCTGGTCTCCATAACTTTAGAGGGTGGCAAATAAACCTCATTTATTTATTTATTTATTTATTGCATGCATTTCAACCCCGCCCTTCTCCCCCCGAAGGGGGATTCAGGGCGGCCTCACATAAGCATCATGTGATACTGTCAGCATATAACACAGATTACAGTTGAAACAGTAAAAATCATCAGAACATTTTTTGTAACACAAGACCACAAATAACATATATTGCAATAATTTAACTGTTGCTTATCTAATTGAAATATAATGACTACCATCATGCTCAGTAGTTACAAGATGATAAGATGGACTTCAAAACTGCTAAGGAGTCATATTTATAGTGTCAAAGTACTGGAGGTGACCCCCAAAATCTTACCTTTGAAGCCTGGTGGCACCATAACCAAAGTGTTTCCAAATGCTAGGAAACAATGTTTGCAAAGTTCTCCCAATCTCAAGATGCCTTGGAACAAGCAACTGCAGCAGAACCCTAAGGGGTTTCTCCAGAGGCCTTTTCATGATACAATCTGAGAATAGGGGCGTGCTGCAAATGTGATTTCCGAGCACCTCATCTCCAGCTCTTCTTAAATGCTTTGGCTGGGGTGCTGCCAGGTTCTTTATTTATTTATTTATTTATATTATTTCTACCCCGCTCTTCTCAACCCCCGAGGGGGGACTCAGAGCAGCTTGACAAAAGGCAGCAATTTGATGCCAATACACAATATACAATATAAAACCATAAACATTCAGCATTAAAATACAGTTAACATTGGACACTTAATACACATTCACTTGAGTTAAAACAGTGTTTCGTCTACAACATAAGCATTGAGCCATATACATCAACTTGCCAGTACAATTCCAATCCAAAGAGCTGCATTCTGCTAATGTGCAAAAGCCTGGTCCCATAGCCAAGATTTTACTTTTTTCCTGAATGCTAGGAGGGATGGGGTTGATCGTATTTCGCTTGGAAGCGCGTTCCACAGGCAGGGAGCCACCACCGAGAAGACCCTATCTCTTGTCCCCACCAATCACGTTTGAGAAGTTGGCAGGAGCGAGAGCAGGACCTCCCTGGATGATCTTAAATTACGAAGTGGGACATAGAAGCAGATGCGTTTGGACAAGTAAACTGGGCCAGAACCGTATAGAGCTTTAAAGGTCAAAACCAGCACTTTGAATTGAGCTCAGAAGTGGACAGGCAGCCAGTGGAGCTGACACAACAGGGGGGTGGTATGCTCCCTGTATGTAGCTCCAGTTAGCATTCTGGCTGCTGCCCGTTGGAGTAGTTGCAATTTCTGAACTGTCTTCAAAGGCAGCCCCACGTAGAGTGCGTTGCAGTAATCTATTCAGGATGTGACCAGAGCGTGGACGACCATAGCCAGATCAGACTTCCCAAGGTACGGGCGCAGCTGGCGCACGAGTCTTAACTGTGCAAAAGCTCCCCTGGCCACCACCAAGACCTGGGGTTCCAAGCTCAGCAATGAGTCCAGGATCACTCCCAAGCTGCGAACCTGCATCTTCAGGGGGAGTGTAACCCCATCCAACACAGGTTGTAACCCTATGCCCTGTTCGGCCTTACGACTGACCAGGAGGACCTCTATCTTGTCAGGATTAAGCTTCAATTTGCTAGCCCTCATCCAGTCCGACACAGCAGCCAAGCACCGGTTCAAAGTCTGAACAGGCTCCTTAGTGACAGGTGGAAAGGAGTGACAGATTTGAACATCATCCGCATACAGATAACATCTTACTCCGAATGATCTCCCCCAGCAGTTTCATGTAGATGTTAAAAAACATCGGGGACAGTACTGAACCCTGAGGGACTCCACACGACTGGAGCCACTGCAGGGTAATATTCCCAAGTCCCATTTCCGTGAGGCGTCCCTGAAGGATACCGTGGTCAACGGTATCGAAGGCCGCTGAGAGGTCCAGCAGAACCAACAGGGACACACTCCCCCTGTCGAGCTCCTGGCGTAGATCATCTACCAAGGCGACTAAGGCTGTTTCAGTACCATGTGCCGGCCTAAAGCCAGATTGTTGAAAGGGAAGGTTTTGCAGGATGGCACCCTGAGATGTAAAAATATTGTAGCCCCATCATGTAATGTTATGTTGGTAGTGCATGGCTTCAGCCAACCTTTTAAAATGCACATTAAATGTTCTCTTCTAAATATTTAAACAAATAATTTGGTGTAAATGCCTTATACAAAATTGTCTTAAAATCATAAAAGCAAAAGCTCACTCACTTACAGTTTGGAACTGGATAGTCTCTTCTTTATTTGCCAGCTCTAGTGCAAAAAAGGACTTGTTGTGGGACATATTTGCAATGTCATGCCACCTACACAGGGGATGGGAAAATACATAAATTCTCAAGGACTCACAAATTATTGCAGTGTAACTGAATGCAAACAAGGGATAAGAATTTGTCCTAATACCTAATACCTGTATTTATTCGAGTATAACGAACCACTGATTGTAATGTTCACCTCAATTTTGAAGATGCACATTGCAAAAAAAAGATTTGTTGTCCAATGCAATACACAGTTTCCCTTGCCTGTCAGTCATTCTGCTGCCTGCCTTGGAATAGCCGATAGGCAAAGGGAAGCCATGTCCTTCCATTAGGACTGGTGAACAGGTGGAAGCTACTCACAGCTTTGGTGGAGGCTTTGAAGGCTTCGTGAATGAGGCCAGTTGGGAAGACATAAGAGTTAGCCAACTGCAGCCTAACGGTGGAGCAGGTTTATGTGTGTGAATCTAATGCGCAATTGAATCTAATGTGCACCTCATTTTTGGTTAGGCAATTTAGCCCAAAAAGTAAACATTAGATTTGAGTAAAAATGCTATTTCCTATTAAAAGTAACGGTAAAGGTTTCCTCTGACATTAAGCCTAGCCGTGTCTGAATCTGGGTGGTAATGCTCATCTCCATTTCTAAGCTGAAAAGCCAGCAGTGTCTGTAGACACCTCCAAATTGATGTGACCAGCATGACTGCATGGAGCACCGTTACCTTCCCGCAGAAGCAGTACCAATTGATCCAATCACATTTCCATGTTTTCAAACTGCTAGATTGGCAGAAGCTGGGCCTAACAGCAGGAGCTCACACCACTCCCTGGATTCGAAGCGCCAACCAGGCTCCCCTCCCCGCCCCCCAAAAAATTCCTATATATTTGTAGAAATTCTCAGCCACATTTTAAGTTTTTAGTTCAGTTGTCTAATTATTTGGTTGGGCTGTTTGCTTTTGGGACATGCTTCCAACTGGATACAGGAAGTCAAAAATACATTTAAGTAATAATTGTCATACAACAATAACAAATACATTACCAGCATGTATCTCAAGTCAACAGTATGGCAATATCCTCACATTTTGTAAAAAGTCCTGTCCTTTGTTTCATGCTTTGTTCTAGGCAGCTTCAAAATGAGATAAATAAATCTTCCCTCCGTTTGTAAACTTTCAAAGTTTTTGCAAATACATTAATGAAAACAAGTGTTTGAATATACCACTGTATTTGGGAAATAAACTCACCTAAAAATGACAGGAGGCCTCCCATTTTTGTGCTTTACAAAGATTCCGTCAAGACAAGCTCCGATGAAAATATCGCTTCCTTGGCTATCCTGGATAGCAACCAGAGAGAATGAAAACACTTGAGATACTTTTCCTAACAAGAGTACCACTATACTACTACTGAAAGATAAATGTTTCAGTGTTTACAATTGCATGTTGATATACCATTTGTTTGTGACAATGGTAACCTTTCTATATTCAGCCCAGAACATAAGCAAACGGCAGTCCTAGAAATCTAATGTGTTGCATCATTTGCCATTTTTAGTTTCTAAGACTGTAGTACGTAGTAATCTTGAAAACCAATGAGATTTTTCCTATTTTTTCAATCCCTGAAAAGTAAGCTGATATTAGGAATGTACATATTTTGCCTCTTAATAATAATAATAATAATAATAATAATCTTATTTGTACCCCACCACCATCTCCCCAAAGGGGACTCGGGGCGGCTAACATGAGGCCAAGCCCAAAATTACAATACAGCAAAATAAAATACAAGGAAGCAAAAATACTATCAAAATAAATACATGAAATAACAAAGTAAAATAAACAATTACAAAATAACATGATAGAGAAATAGAACACAGTGGGTGGGCCACATGCACTAGGATACAATTGGATTAGTGTGGTGGGAGAATGTGGGAGAATATCTTTATTTATATCTCGCTTTTCTCCCTAATGAAACCCAAATTGGCCATACAATCAATACAAATTCAATACAAATCAAAGCGCATTTTAAAAAATCACAAAAATCACACAAAGCACAATAAAGTCCAGAAATAAGATATAAATAAATATTAAGCATTAAAAACATTTAAAACCAATTACAATTATTGTGGAGACTCGTCAATTAAATAGTATATTTAAATAAGCTCAGTGCAAATTGACCTTGCTGTCATTAGCCATTGAATTCATTCATCAAAAGCTTGCTAGAACAGGTAGGTCTTCAACTGGTTCTTGAAAGATAACAGGGAAAGGGCAGTTTTAATGTCAATGGGGAGGTAGTTCCAAAGTGCCAGGGACGGCTACCAAGGAGGCCCTCTCTCTCCTTGACGCCAACCATATTTGTGACAGCGGTGGCAATGAGAGAAGGGTCTCTCCAGAAGATCTTAATGATCGGGCAGGATTGGTAAGAGGAAGGCATGTAGCCAGGGGGGGGGGCTAAGGGAGCTTCAGCCCCCCCCCCGAAATTCTCAGGGTGGTCCGCGAGAAGGCCTTACTGGTTCATTATTTAAACTGTTATGTTTATTCATATCATGATCTGATCACCATGATCATTATATCCCACATTAATGGGGTTATTGGGATAACAATACAAAAGGTTTGCTAGGGTAGACCCTCTTCCACCCAGTCTCAGCCCCCCCCCCCCGAACCAAACTCAGCCCCCCCCCCAATCAAAATCCTGGCTACGGCCCTGGTAAGAGGTGATGCAGTCAGATAGGTATATTTATACCAACAGTGCAATGTATGTATTTCTGCATGCATATGAACATATCTGTCTGTCAAATCTGCCAAATAAAAAATCTGGACTATTTTATCTGTTGAATTAGGCATGCTAAATTGAGAGCCAATGCCTGCTTACCAGTGTGGCAGCTTAGAATTCTGCTGAACATCAGAAACATTCAAATATTTCATGCTTGTAAGTCACACATCAGAATGCCTCTCCCCAAATCAACTTTGAATATATGTTTCAAAACATATATTTTTTAAAAATGCAAACAGAAAAAAAATCACAATCCTAGTAAACTAATTTAGCAAGTTTATGGATAATTTATACCTTGGCAGGATAGCTCTCTTCCCCATAACCGTCCATTCTCTCAACTTCTTGCATATATAACATCTCTGCATCAGGTGGCAGGAGCCCCCTTTAAAAACAAATACAGAATTCCATTTACTAACTGCTTAATATAAACATATTTACAGAGCAATATTTTATTGTTACATTTGGCCCGCCCAGAATGGTTTTAAACTGTCTTTTATTGCTGATGTGTAACAGGGCCGGACTAAGGTAATTTAAAATGGTAAGCGAACCTTATTTTGGCGCCCCCTCGCTCTCCAGCTTCGTGGAGGGTGCGTGGGCACGCCGAAGTGCGCGTGCATGGAGCCAGCTAGTTTCATGCGTGTGCCATTGTCGCGGGACAGGCCCTGCTGCCCAGAGCCGCTGATCGCCCTACACGGAGCCGAAAGGGAGGAGCGTTTTGGAGGCGGCCTCCGACTGTGGAATGCTTCTCCTTTTAGACCTCTTGGTGTGGGGTGGTTGGGCTCGCCCTGCGACAATGGCATATGTGCGAAACTTCAATGCGTGTGCCATTGCCGTGGGACAGGTCCGGCTGCCCAGAACCGTTGATCGCCCTGCACCTCAGGGCCGGGAGGGAGGAGCGTTTTGCAGCCGGGGGAACTCTGCTTCTGGCCGCCTCCAGAGCACTCCTCCTTTTCGGCCTCGTGGTGTGGCCGTGTGGGGTGATGGAGACAACATAAAATGCACCCCTGAATATTGGCAAGTGGTAAGCAAATGCTTACTTTGCTGAGTGCAAGATCCGGCTCTGTGTGTAAGTATAGTGATGGCATTGTTTTATTATTTGCTGTTATTATGTGTTATTGGGCTTGGCCTCATGTAAGCCGCCCTGAGTCCCCTTGGGGAGATGGTGGCGGGGTATAAATAAAGTTAATAAACAATTAATTAATTAATAAATATTGCTGCAAATGCTTGGCACCAGTTTGAAGAGGCTTTATGGCCTCTTCTGCTCCAAGACCTATTGTAGCACAGCAGTTCTCGTTTGTGCCTGGGGGCCAGGGGCCAGGACCGGGGGTCCCATTGGCATTGGGGCCTGCAGCAGCAGAGCTAGATTCTGAAGAGGATTTAGAAGGGTTAGAAGAAGGAGAGTTTCCCATGCCTCCTTCGCCCACAGAAAGTTTGGCATGGGAAGAAGGTTGGCCTGACCCTTACGAAGAGACAGATAACCAGGTGCAAATGGAAAGCAGTGATAGCGAAACTTATGAACGGCCGGGTGGGAGAGGCTCACAGGATCCTGTGAGTGAAAACATGGAAGAGAGCGGCTGGGAAGATTCTAGGGAGGAGAGCTCTCATGGAGATAGAGACCCAGGTGCTGGGAGACAAGGCCGAACCTTTGATAGGAGACGAAGCATCGAGTCTAGCAGAAGGGGATGGTACCATAGCCTAGACAGGCCGAGGTCGGTCAGCAGAGATTGGAGAAGACGAAGCCTAGAGCGTCGGGGACCTCGGCCGAAAGATTAAGTATAGGATCCGTGGGAACGAATCCCCAGTACTTCGGCCACGTCTCGTCGGGGTAGACGTGTAGCGAGTTGGTCCACGGAGCTGTTGGCTAGTGGCCACCAAGTCTTGCCTTGCATCTTGTATCTTGCCTTGTTCCTGAATCCGCATTGCTGTGCGGAGCTTTGCCAAGCCTTTTGGATTATTCACCAAGCTGCTTTTGGACTATTGATTGCTTTCAGCCTTTGGATTGCTTTTGCTATTTTTATGGACAATATTCCTTTTGAACTGTTTTATATTCAATAAAGTAGTTAGCCTTCAGTCCGGCTCTGTGTGTGTGATTAAGGGGCCGGTCAAGTCCATGCATCGTGACACCTATTAAGGATTAAAGTTACAGGAACGTTATCTCAGAATCAATCTGGCCATCCTAAACATAGGACAATGTGATGTATAATGCTTTGCAAATGCTGCTTTATTATCAATAAATAATGTTAATGGAAAAGGTTTAAGAAGTTCTGTTTTAGAGGTCTAGATATTATTTATCCCTGCTTTATGCCACTGTTAAAGAAGAAGATATCTGTGTTGTTCAAATCCGCTTCCTGATTTGATCATCACACTGTAGTTAGCACAGAACAAGTGTTATGCAGCAGCTCAAAAGTTACAAATATACCATTTTACAACACAAATTCAACATTCATATCTGAAATAATGTCACAATTTCAGATCTATTACCTGTACTTCTGATGGAGTAAGGCCACTTTCTGGGTTGCTTCTTCCAGCATCTTCTCATCTTGTAACCAACCCTGGAGAATCAGACATAAGCTATGAGCTTTGCTCCATACAAATTAGCAACATTCAAATTTTGCTTTACTAAATGCAATAAATAAATAAACTTTTAAAAGTGTTACATGCAGTAATGCATCCCTTAATTTAAAGGAACCTGCAGTATCACGCACAAGGTTATCAGGGATCAGTTTATACATAACCTGCCCCACATAACTTTAACAGAAACAATACCAACTACAACTACCTGTCTTTGTGACCATATCTTCCCTACGAACCCACATGATCTCTGAGATCTTCTAGGGAGGTTATTCTCTCACTCCCACCCCCGTCTCAGGCATGGTTGGTGGGGATGAGAGAAAGGGCCTTCTGGGTCGTAGCCCCCCGGCTCTGGAACTCCCTCACAAGGAAGATTAGGCTAGCATCCCCCCGTCCACTTTTTGCAAGGATCTAAAGATGTGGATTTTCTGCTGTGCTTTTGGTAAGACAATTCCTTAGATAACTGCCCCCATCTAGGACCCAAAACTTCTTGCGTTTGCACTTTACTATTGTTCTGTATCCAAAGCTATGATGGCCTATTTTAGCAGATTATTCTTGGATTTGATGAATATGTTTTTGTAGATATCTCTGGGTCCCCCAATGTGACTTTATGGTTAGCATCAGTAAGATGTCGACCACAGAGACATGGTAGAGGACCAAAAGATTCCTAAAAATAACACTTATCTTGGTATTGAATTGTTGTCTTTTTGCTAGCCGCCCTGAGTCCCCCTTCGGGGGTAGAGAAGGGCGGGTTAGAAATAAATGAAATAAATATTTATAGGTTCTCCAACACAGTTCTATGGTCAACTACTATGTTGACTGCAAAATTCTGCTGGAGGACCTAGAGATTCATAGAGAGGTGGCCTCTCACACTTTTCCATTTTTGTGGGAATTCTGTGCCCCCTAATCCCCACAAAAGTGGAGGGCTACCATACTTCCACGAAACAACATTGTGCACAAATCCATCTCCTACCTTGTCAAAAGCCATTTGTGTTTCCTGACATGAACATCTTTATGAAATCCCCCACAGGTGCATCAATTTCTAGCATTAAAGAACATCAATTATGTGCCGTTCAATATGTTAAAAGTATCCCTTCCAAGACTGTAATAGCTACCCTAGATATGCATGGGAAGGAGTGAAATTGAAAGTTCTGTGCAGTTCTAGGACTCCCGTTGCCTCAAGGGTTGCTAAATCTTGTTTCATTGCTTAAGGTATTTCTACCCCAGGGGTCCTTTCACACTACGCAATTATAATTCCATATAATTCAATGTTAATTGCAATGGCTGCATTCTCTGAAATTATGGAATTTGTGGTTTGAAGAGGCACTGTGCTCTCTGGCTGAGAATTCCAAATCACTCTCCCTCAATTGTGTATTTCAGGATTTCATAGGATGGCACCATGCGGCTTTAAGAAAAATTAACTGGAGAAGGACACCAGGCTTCAAGCAAAACTACATAAGCAGGTTATAATAAAAACGTTAATGAAAGGCTATCATAAAACCACAAATAAGAAACAATGACTTTTTGAAAGCCAATTCTCTCCTCCCTTCAGGACAAAAAGAGTTCCGGAGTTGCTCCAAGGTGACAGCAGGAAGAGGATCAACTACTTTAGCTAGGAGATGGAGTTAGATCAGACCTGGGCAACCTACGGCCCGCAGGCTGGATGCGGCCCACCAGCCGATTCTGTCCGGCCCGGGGAGAAGGGTGTCAGGGGTGGGGCCAAGAGGAAGGGGTGCCGTTACCGCCATCCCATCGTGGGCTGTGGGGCCTATGTCAGCAGACAGCCCGCCACTCCGGAGAACAATCAGAGGGGTGGCTTTGAGTGCCTGCCATCCCAGGAGGCGATCCGGCCTGCAGCGGAGCAGTCGGCAACCTGCGCGGCTGATCGCCCTGGCGACCCGGAAGACTTGATCGTCTTCCGGGTCGCCAGGGCGATCAGCCGCCTCAGGTAGCCGACTGCTCCCGTTGCATGCCCGGATCGCCTCCTGGGATGGCAGACACTCCAAAGCCGGGAAGGCTGGCACTCCATGGCAGGGCGATCAGCTGGGGAATGGCAGGGGGCGAGAGCGGGCGGAGGCCTGCAGCCGCCGATCGTCTGCTGCTCTGCTCTGCATCCTCTAGGCTGGGTCCATTGAGCCATTCCATCTTGGGATCCTTCCTCTCTTGAGGATGTCAGCCTCTATCTTGGTATACACCTTGTCTTCTTGAATTTCATTTCATTTTATTTTAGTGGTTTTTATTATTATTATATAATAATTTTATTATAATAATATAATAAATAATATAATATAATGTTATATTATATTATAATTTCAATATATCATGTCTATATATATATACTATAATAAATATGATATTAATACTAATAATATATGAATATTTCTTGATATATTAATATGTTAATATTAATTATGTGTAATATATAGTAAATATAGTAAATAAATAAATAAATAATGTAGATTAGAATGTAGTTCAGCCTTTAGGTGCGGCCCTCCATCATAATATTTTTTGGCTCTCGTGTGGCCCCTTGTAAAAAATAATTGTCCACCCCTGAGTTATATGATCAACAGGTTTCCATATTACCCAAATACTGTTGACACTGCAGAATCATAAAAGTTGGGCAAGGCTTCATTTATGAAAACTTGTGCTCTGTAGTTTATTTGTGACACCAGAACTTTCTGATAGGTCTCACAAAATTACAAAATCTTATAATTCCACAGTATTGAACCATGGCAGTTAAGGTGGTGTCAAATTCTTATATTTCTGTAGTATGGATACACTTCATACTCAGGTGGTTCCTGATGTAACAGAAGCTCTATATCTCCTAAATATAGCTTACACATTGTTGAATTTCAGCAATAATAATAATAATAAATAAATAAAACTTTATTTGTATTCCAGCCTATCTCCCCGAGGGGACTCAATCAATTTTATTTCACATGAGACTGAATGGCAGAATGGCAGAAATGGAGAAGGGATATTTCAATTTTCTCCAGCTTTAATGGAGTTTTAAATCATTATATTTATATGTAATGAAGTCTCCGAAACAATAAAAATCCAAAGACTTTGGCTAACAATCAAAGTAAATAGCACTCTTCTTCTGAAAACTGATTTTAGAAGTAAATATAAAACTTTGAGTTATTTCTTTTGAATCCTGAAGCAGCTTTGAACAAAGTAAAAAAGTAAAACACCATGTCTGTTTATTTCAAAGCCTTAAATCGCAATATCTGTAATCACAAGCATAACCTCCTCACTTTGAAAAACTTTTATCTCTCGAACTCTAAAACAATTTCTTAAAAATAGAACACAAAAAGTAAGAGAAGAAACTGGATCATTCTTACCACAGGAAACAAGGCAAATCTTTGTAAAAACTCCTGTGATTCATACTGGTCATAATCTCCAAAATCAGCTGAGGAATGAAGAGAAGACAGATAGGAATTAAACATTTACAATACTTTAAAAGGGATTCTCTCACTAACAGAGTGAATAACAACTGGGCGTTATTCAAAGAATGAGAAACAGATGACACATTAATCTGTAACATGAATTCAGATGTTTCCTGTCCCGCAGAAGTCCCAAAAATCACATAATATATAAAGCATGGTTATTAGTGCACTTTGGTTTTTCACCAAGAAATGGGATTGATAAAACCAAGATATTTTATTCTAACTAAAATGCACAAAATGCAACTGAAAAAGAATGTATTTATTGAAGTGCTATGAAGGTGAATCCATCTAAGACAGAGATCCTATGGCTGGGTCGTCCTGGTATGGGTGAGTGCCGGTTGCCTACCCTGGATGGCGAGCGGTTAAGCCTGTCGTCTTTGGTAAAAAGCCTGGGGGTTCAATTAGACCCAATGCTATTGATGGAGACTCAGATCTCCACGGTTAGCAGGACAGCATTTTTCCATCTTCGACAGGCTAGGTGACTGGCTCCTTACCTATCCAGGAATGAGCTAGCTACGGTGATCCAGGCGACGGTCATCCCCAGGTTAGACTACTGTAACGCCCTCTATATTGGCCTTCCCTTGTCGACAACCCGGAAACTCAAGCTGGTGCAAAATGCTGCTGCTCGATAGCTGGTGGGAGCACCTGCAGGAGAGCACATCACACCAATCCTACAGCAATTGCACTGGCTGCCAATAGAGTACCGGATTGTTATAAAGGTGCTGGTTTTGACCTTTAAGGCCTTGTATGGTCTAGGGTACCTGACCCGCCTCACCCGATACGTTCCTCCGAGATCTCTGCGCTCAGAAGAACAAAACCTTCTGATGATTCCATCAGTTCGTTCCTGTTGCCTCTCAGTGACAAGACAACGAGCCTTCTCCGTGGTGGCACCGACGCTATGGAATGCGTTACCAGACGACATTCGGGCTATCACGGAGTTAGCCCCCTTACGGAGGGCCTGCAAGGCGACCCTTTTTAAACAGGCCTTCAATCTAGGTTCCCGCGGACAACTCTGACCATGTCCTTGTGTTTTACATAACAAAATATTTTATCTGTATTTTAATCTGTTGTTTTATGTATTGTAAACCAACCCGAGCCTGCAGCGAGGAGTGGTATATAAAAATGAACAATCAATAAATAAATAAATAAATTAAAGAGCCAGGCAAGGCTATATAAAAATAGGATAGAATGCTGTTATACAAATAACGTATTTATCAGATCTCAGCAAATATCAGTCTTGGCAGATCTTTTCCAGCACAGAAGATGACCATTCTTAAGAAATAAAGTGAGGCTTAATGTGCTATCAGAACTGGTCACATTGATGATTCATCTGTATAGCTGAGCTCTTTACTGAAGTAAAGCATTTGTACCAGAATCCTATAAAGTTCAGTAAATACGTATCAACATTTCACAGATTAGAATGGAAGCGCCTCTATGACATCCCTCCTCTTCAACTACAGACCACTGCAGGTCATACTTGGCTGAAAGGGTCGCCACTATGGCATCGTTCATTTAGACCACATCAGCTTCCTATCCATTGATTTAATACACAAGGGGATTTGCAGTCATTTGGCTAAAGATAAATCAAGAAAATATCACAATTGACTATAATGCTATTACAGCTCAATGTTCACCTACGTTCTGCAGTGTGCAAAATGCCACTAAGTCTGACCTTTGATGTTTGTGTCTCTGATCATAAAAGTTAAGCAGGGTCAACCCTGCTTAATACTTGGATGGTGCACTACCCATGAATCCCAAAAACTACAGAATAAATTTCAGAGGAAGACACTGGCAAACCACTTCTGAGTATTTCTTGCCTAAGAATAACCCTATGAAATTTATGGCATCGCCATAAGGTGACAGGTGATTTGAAGACAGACAAGAGCACATGGATATAAGGACCTACGGTTTGAAACTGGGGAAGAGAGTGGTGACAGGAGGAGTTACAGAGTCCTAAATCAGCATGGGAATTGTGTTCCAGAAAGTAAAATTCCAAACCTTTCCATGAGGTCCACACATTACTAGAGGGACCCCTAAGACTACTAGACTGAATCCTCCTCGCTCATTTTATCTGTTCACCTGACCTCACCAAAGAAGTAAGCAAGCAGTGGCAGGAAAAGAGCAATAGCCTTCATGCTTCGCTCTCTATTTTAACAGACAGAAATAATAGTGACAGTGGCTATAAAAGTTAGGACCACAGAGACATTAATAGCCTCCCTGAAAGCTGGAAAATCTGAGATTCCGTACTTTCTGTATACAATCGTATGTAGATTTAACTTTTGTGAATTTGATTATTTACTGATTTGTTTGCTCTAGGAATCTCCAGTGAAACTATATGGTCAACTTATCTAGTGTTGGAAATAGCAACCTGCGTCAAGCCTCCACAAGTAATTTGTTTTGTACAGGATTCTGTTTGTTTAATGTATTGGATATTGTCATGCCCCAGCCTGACTCCATAGCCAAGCCAGACAGAAGCCATGTTAAATCCAAGTTACCAGCCAGGGCTGATAAAGAGCCTTTGCAGAGGCCTCTGCGTCAACCAGCGGTCAAGGCCAGATGCAGCCTACTTTCTTCTCAACCTGATAAGAAGTGCTGGGAAAGCAGAGCTTCGCTTTCTCCCTCGCCTCCAGGTGCAGCCGTTAATGAGCTGACATTTTTGCCTTCCTCGAGAGGCCTGGGAAAGGCAAGCCCACAGACTGTTCCTGGGAAAGAATTACGCCGAAGTCAGCACCTTCAAGACCAAAACATTGGGGGGCCTATTTAAGTTGGTCCCCGTTGGTGCCCAGTATCTCGCGCCAACGTTCAGCTTTCATTGCCAAGCTCCACGGAACGCAAGTCCAGGACCAGGCCGTAGAGCCTCCAAGTCACCGTGCTCAAGTATTCAGCCAAGCCATTGTTTGCCAAGGACTTATCCCGGATTTTAGCCCATTGGGGTTTCAAGACTATTCATTTATTGGATCTTTGAACTTTGCTAGAACTATTACCTTGCAATACTTGGATGCTGGAAGCATCAATGGACTATATTTTTTACCTCTTCCCTTTTTTCTACTTATTCTAAATAAAGCATTTAATCACGGCTGCTTTGTGGTAGTTTACTGAGGGATCAGATATGTATGTTTTGGTATGCTGCTTTCCTTTTTTGAGATTGTGGGAGGGGCTGCAGACCACATGATCAGATCTGAGACTACTCTTTGCTCAGACTCCATTAGAGCACAGACTCCAGAGATGCTTTAGACTTTGGACTATTAAGATCATAAGAAAGATGCCCTGTGTTATCAGCACAGATAAACTACTTCAAATCCTATTTGTAACTGGATTGACAAGTTATGCTGAATACATGAAGGTTGTGAGTAAACCAGATGTGTCACTTTTAACAAAGTCTACCTTCTTTTTGTCCTTTGAGAGCATAATATAGAAACAAGATATTCTATGGGAGAGTAGGTGTTTTTGAGCACTGAAAAGAACACTTCTGAAGACCTGCTATATTTTGTACATTGGCATAATCTCTGTTTTTAACAGATCGGAAACAACTAGGTTATCAGTATAACAACTGGAAAACCAAATTGCATGGGATATATACCACTAAATATAAGATTTTACTCAAACAAGTTTTTGGCTTTTCTCTGGAAGATCTTTTTTTTTTTAAGGTTATGATTTTCAAGTGGTCATGAATGCCATTTTTTCTCCAAATAGTTATGGAGATTTTGGTTTTACAAAAGGTTATGGTCTCTAAAAGATTGTGCCTTTCCAAAGTCTAGGAATCTCTAGGTCCCCTAGTACAACTATATAGTCAGTGTCCAGTGGAAGTCAACAAGAGTCACACTGGAAGACCTAGAAATCTTTAAAGAGGTGTTCTCTCAAGTAACCCCCCCCCTCCAGCAATGTCTTTATATGTGGGGGGGGGGGGTCCCACAGGAGCCCTGTGCCTCTAAAGCCTGAACATTGAGGCAAGCGGTAGAGACAGGAGGCATCTGCAAACTGTTCATCATTTGACTGCTGGAGACTTTAGGAGAAGGAGTTAATCCTACAGAATGAGAACAAAATCCTACTAGGGAGTTCCTCTAGTAGCCCATATTAATAACATTTTAAATGGCATCCTCGAAAAGCACAAGAGAAATAATGAGTTACCAGGGGCAGGTAATTAAAAAATTCCATTTACCCAGGGGAGATAGCAACAATTGCAACATACATGCAATTTTTGCATTTGTAGAGCCACAATGCCAGAACTGGCTGAATATTGCAATTTGAAGTCATGAAAAGTCTATTTTCGTTTGGTGTTTGGTTTTGCTGTGTGGAGTATTAGCTAAATGAGAGGTCATAGAAACCTTCATGAGTAATTGACAATACGCTGATGTTTTCCACCTCACATTGTTTTAGGCAAGCCTTTGGGGCCTTAGTAATCCCCAGAACCATTGAGGGGTTCCCTCAAAAAAAACCTTGGGTGGTATACCTTGCCCACCTTGCTATAGAAAAATAAAACAGTTGCAAAATAGGATCAATAAGCATGTTGGGTAAACAGAGAGATTTTAACTTGGCACTGAGTAGAAGCTGCTGTGTGCCAGTTGGGTTTAAGGAAAGGCATGCTACACCAAAGTGCTCCCACATTTTTTGCCTACTACATGGGTTTTGGAACACAACTAGTTACGAAGCTTATATGCAACCTCCTAGATTAGATCCAGCCTGCTTATGAATACCAAAGCTGTTAAAATGCTATTATGTTTGTGAGTTTCCCATTAGCATCTGGTTGGCCACCGTAGAAAGCAAATAACTGACTAAATAGACCTTTAGTGTGATCAAAAGGAGAGGACTGCCAACAGGAAACCTTAAAACAACTTTAAAAAGAAGTAGCAGTTTGTGTTGTATGGTTGGGTTTTCTGTAATTATATTGCTATTTTCCAAGAAACACAAGAGAAATAGCTTGTTATATGTATTGACTGTTACTGTTTTGGTTCAAGAGACGTACACACATAAATTCACTAAAATGGCATGGAAGAAAATCTGAAGATTGCAGGAACGAAAGCATAATTCTAAGGTTTTAAAGTATACTACCCTTCAACGTGCCAAACATACCAAGGGAGAACAAGTGCACCATTCAAAGGCATTTCTGAAAATAACAGCAATTTCGAGCAGTCAGAGGAGTCATTTTGCCATTACTCTCTGAGACACTTGTAGCAAGGTTTGAACTTTTACTCCCTGGAAAGCACTTTTACTACAAGCAGTTACCCCGCATTGATCAAGAGATAACTGGTTTTTAATGGCTCAAAGTGGTACAAAGAAACCCCATGTTTCTTGCAGAGACCTCCAATTATATTCTTCATACTCCTGTAGTGGAAAAACATACTTCATAATGGGACATCATGCAGGTACACAACACAGGTGTAGTTTTAAAACAAGAATAGATTTATTTTGCACTGATTATGTGCTTTTTTTGACAAAAATGAACACTTTTTTTTCAATATACTGTAGTCATATAACTACGGACAGTAAGTATGTGCAGTTAGTAATGATTATTTATTATTTATTTATTTATTTTTTATTATATTTATTACCACCCTTCCCAAAAAGTCTCAGGGTGGTTCACAACAATGAATACATAACACAACATAGTTAAAAACAGAATAAAACAGATTAGGACCAGAATGGAAAGCACAGCCTTAGAGATTAAATGCCTGGCGGAACAGGATGGTCTTACAGGCCCTCCTGAAGGCTTGTAACTCCGTTATTGCTCGTGCCTCTGTCGGGAGGGCGTTCCACAGGGTAAGCGCCACTACGGAAAAGGTGCGCTGCCGAGTCGATGACAATCAGCAAATCTTGAGTGATGGAACCTCCAATAGGTTTTGGTCCATGGACCCTAGTGGTCTCTGGGGAATGTGCAAGGAGAGGCGGTCCTTCAGATACACTGGCTCCAGACCATGCAACGCCTTAAAGCTTAACACCAGCACTTTGAAGGCAATCCGGTACTCGATGGGAAGCCAGTGCAAATGCTAGAGGACTGGTGTGATGTGGCATGTTAGTGTCACTCCAGCCAGCAGTCGAGCTGCAGCGTTTTGCACCATCTTCAGTTTCCAGATTACCGACAAAGGCCAATGTAAAGGGCGTTACAGTAGTCCAGTCTCGAGATGACCTGGATGACCTGGATGACCTGGATTACCACGGCTAGGTCGTCACTGGAAAGGTAGGGCGCCAGCCACCTTGCCTGGCGCAGATGGAAAAACGCTGCTCTGCTCACGGTGAAGACCTGAACCTCCATCGTCAGCAGAGGGTCCAGTTGGACCCCCAGGCTTTTAACCAGCGGCAACAGACTAACCACCTCTCCACCCATTATTGGCAGCCGGAGCTCCCCCCCCCCTCTCGGGATGACCCAGCCACAGGACCTCCATCTTATAATGTTAAACAGCACAATGCACATCAAAGGTACTCTCAATCAAAAGTGATATTCACACTTCAGAGAAAAATAAAAACGTAAGAAAACCTAGGACTGATCATCTATGGCTAACACCCAGCTTGAAATGTGAAAACCCAGGGGGAAACATATAGCAAATTTTGGCAGATAAAATCAATCCTGAAAGAGAAAAACTCTACTCCTAGTCATTATATTAACAGCTGTAACAATAGCAATATGACAAGTGCTTTAAAATCACTACTCTCTACTTGGGTTACAACAGAACTCCCAACATCCTAGAGGTGTAAATAGGGGAGGAAATGACATAAAATATATGTTATAAATCTAAAACTTGTGGTTTAGATACCATTTCCTTATCTTCATTTCAGCACAACAATAACACAAGTGCTAAGTTTTAGAGCGTCAGACCAAAATATATGTGTATGATGTCAGGAGGTCATTTAATCCTTTGGAAATGCCATAACTGACTCCCATTTCTCCACTATTTCATTTTAAAAACCTAATGCAAATGTGCTCAATGACTGCAGCCATAGGGGAGAAGCTAAAATACAACCTGAAGCATCTAAGTCAGTGGTTCTCAATCTGTGGAAATCTCCCCCAATCCAAGGGGAGAAACGTTAGGCCAGGGCCATCTCCAAGATCTCCATGAGCTGGATGCAGAGTGTCTATAGGCCTCTGTATCAGAGGTTCATCTTGCTTTAGCAGTGGTTCTCAACCTGTGGGTCCCCAGCTGTTTTGGTCTACAGCTCCCAGAAATCCCAGCCAGTTTACCAGCTATTAGGATTTCTGGGAGTTGAAGTCCAAAACATCCGGGTACCCACAGGTTGAGAACCACTGATCTAAGCTAACATCAAGATCCATTGAAGATCTGACACAGTATTTCTCTCTTTTACAACAGGCCCATGTGGATATGCGTATATGTGTATGTCTAGTCTTACAAAAACTGTCATGGTCCAGTGGATTAACTTGGTACACAGATTACTACTACCTCACACAACTATAGGGCAACCATGTCAGCTTGCCCACCTACAATTGTGAAACTTTCTGTTGGGATGAGTGGATATAATGGGCTCCAGATTCATTTAATTATAATATAATAATTCATTTAATTATAATATAATAATTCATTTAATTATAATATAATAATTCATTTAATTATAATATAATAATTCATTTAATTATAATATAATAATTCATTTAATTATAATATAATAATTCATTTAATTATAATATAATAATTCATTTAATTATAATATAATAATTATAATATAATAAATATAATGAACTCTGATGATGATGATACAACCAGATTTTAGAAAGTACCTTGACATAATTCCTATTCTAACCTCAAAATAAAAAATAAAATAAAATAAACAATTATACTTTTAAAAAACTAAGATGCTGAAGAAATATGACACAAGTTCTACATTGTCTGTGCAACACTGCAGGTAAAGTAGTAAGCTTGGACACAGGGGCGGTCTTAGGTAATTTTAAATGGTAAGCGAACATTATTTTGGCGCCCCCCAAAAAACATTATTTTGCCCCCCCATGTAAAACAAATATACAATTATAATATCACAATACAATTAGTACCGTGTTTCCCCGAAAGTAAGACAGCGTCTTACTTTCTTTTCCCCCCCAAAAGTCCCCCTACGTCTTACTTTCGGGGTACGCCTTATATAACCCAAGACGTACCCGTCGCCACGCCCACGCCGCCGCCACCGCCGCCGCCACGCCGCCGCAAATCGGAGGTGTGCCGCGCACACCTGCGCACACCTCCGCGGCACACCTCTTCGCCAGGGCTCCAGGCAAGGGAGGGGAAAGGAGCCAGGGGCGGAGGAAGCACTGACGCTGTGATCCTCACCACGCCCTGGCTCCTTTCCCCCCTCCTTGCTTGAGGAAAGAAGGGAGAGGAAAGGAGCCAGGGCGTGGTGAGGATCGCAGCGTCACAGTGACGCGTCATCGCTGTCCCGCCCCTGGCTCTCTTCTCCCACCCTTGGAAGGGAGGAGGAAGAGAGCCAGGGCGGGGAGAAGGGACGACGCATCACTGTGACGCGTCATCGCCCCTCCGCCCCTGGCTCTCTTCTCCCACCCTTGGAAGGGAGGAGGAAGAGAGCCAGGGGCGGGAGAAGGGACGACGTCACTGTGACGCGTCATCGCTCTCCCCGCCCTGGCTCTCTTCCTCCTCCCTTCCAAGGGTGGGGGAAGAGAGCCAGGGGCGGGACGGCGGCGACGCGTCACTGTGACGCTGCGATCCTCACCACGCCCTGGCTCCTTCCCTCTCCCTTCTTTCCTCAAGCAAGGGAGGGGAAAGGAGCCAGGGGCGTGGTGAGGATCGCAGCGTCACAGTGACGCGTCGCCGCTTCCTCCCGCCCCTGGCTCCTTTCCCCTCCCTTGCCTGGAGCCCTGGCGAAGAGGTGTGCCGCGGAGGTGTGCCGCAGGTGTGCCGCGCACACCTCCGGTTGCGGCGGGGCGGCGGGACGAGGTACGCCTTATATACGGGGTATGGCTTATATAAGTCGAGCCTTCAGACACCCCGACACGTCTTACAATCGGGGGTGTCTTACTGGGAAACACGGTAGTATTATATTGTATCAATGTATATACAATATATTATACCATACTCATACTATATTATATCATAATTATATTATACTACATTACAATATAATTATATTATAATATATTGACATTATAATATAATATAACATTCTATATTATTATTATAAAATAATAAATAAAATTATTTATTTAAATAAAATTATCCTCTATTAAATATTTTCATTACTCCTATAAAACTCAAATAACCCAAAATAAAGTAAAATAAAATATTATATATTACTATTTTGTACAAAACCACTATACTGCAATATCGTTTGTAATATTACATGTAGTATAAAATATATCATTATTCTATTGTTATATTGTATTTTTATTATATTGTATGACAATATTAAGCAGAACTGTATAATAATCAACAAGAAATGCAATGTAAATGCATCAAAATCAGAATATATTACCTACCACCCGACTCATAATTTGTAGGAGTCTCCCATAAGTCCAAAATTAGGATACCAATGTAAATGTAAATAGAAAAACAGCCAAAATGTTCAAATGAGGTCGAATACATGTGCAGTTGCTCCAGCACTCAACTTCAGGTCCGGAGCAACTGTGCCTGCGCGAAAACCTCCGCGCATGCCCAGAAGCGGCATCGGAGCGCACAAGGCCGGGGTCCAAAAGCTGGCAGCTGCAGCGCTGCCTGAGGAACATCGGCAGGGCCAGGATGGCGCCCCATGCGGCCAGGATGGCGCCCCCTTCCCAGATGGCGCCCTATGCGGCCGCTTACTTGGCCTACCTTGTAGGACCGCCCCTGCTTGGACAATCAACTACAACACTCGGTCAAACCTCAATTCAGGTAACATAAGCTTCAGCAAGGACATCTCAGCCTAGCTTATCTCAAGAGCTGCTGTGGTACCAACACTCTGAAGGGAAATCATAACAATGAATGAAGAATAAAAGCTAAAGGCTATCCCCCTCATGTCCTTTTTGTTGACTTCCCACAGACATCTGAACACCACTTGTGGGAAACAGGACACTGGATTAGTTAAGAATTTTGATGCAGTCCAGCACTTCTTATTTTCTGTTGCTCTTGTTCTTATCTGTTCAATAGGAAGTACTGAGAACAACTCTGTGAAACAGAACCTTAGTAGGCCAGATACTACAGGTCATAGTAAGGAATGCATTCAACCAACAGCACAAGTTTCCCACTCTTAAAGTCAGCTATATAGGATTGCAACTGCATTAAGTTACCTTGAACAGCTAAGCCAGCCAGATGAACCGCTTGCTCAAATGTGCAAGGAATGTTTCCTTCTAAGATATCTTTCTTCAATTGAAGATAATACTGGTATCTATGGAAAAAGAGCATATGTTTGTTTTTCCACCACTGCTGATTCATGACAACAGAGACCTACAAATGTCCCGAAGCCTATGAATATATATATATGGAGAGGGAGAGATGTATAAAACGTATTCCCCTGAAAGCCACCAATTTAGACTATAAACAACCTCAGAAAGAGATGATATGTTTTGCTGATTGAATGCCATAAGGCGCTGTGTACTTTGAAATGCTCTACCTACTGTATATCATACTGGTAGGATATACATGCCATGCATTCTTACTCACCTGGTAATCTCCTGCTGAAGCTGGGAGACAGAAGGCACATAAAAAACCACCCCAAAGAATACAGTTGGCTCTAATGCATATTTATCCAGTTGCTTTTTCAGTGGTTTGTCAAGGTCTATCCACCGGCGCTGGTTCTGCTTGTTGAAATACCAAAGGCTAAAATATGTGATCTAAAAGGAGAAAACATAAAAGGGGAAATTGAGGAATGATGAGTATTCAGAAATAAAACTCAGCAAATTTTGCAGTAAGAAAGATATAAATACTCGTAAATTTATTTTGGGGATTGTCTACACCAGTCGTTTCCAAACTTTTTTGGCCTACCTCCCCCTTTCCAAAAAAAAAATTAACTCAGGCCCGCCCTAGAAATTAATTTTTTAATTTAATAGCAATTAAACAGAAAGATATGCGTATTAATGCAGTGGTTCTCAACCTTTCTAATGCTGTGACCCCTAAATAAGGTTCCTCATGTTGTGGTGACCCCCAACCATATTTTCTTTGCTACTTCATAAATAATTTTGCTACTCTTATGAATTCTAATGCAACTATCTAATATGCAGGATGTATTTTCATTATTACAAATTGAACATAATTAAAGAATAGTGATTAATCACAAAAACAATGTGTTTGGGGGAGTGTGAACAACGGATGATGGGATTTGCAGTACCTTCAATCGATTCAGCTCTGACTTCCACAGACCACTGAGACCCCCACAAATTACAGAACTGGACCAAACTTGGCACAGAGAACCCACATGACCAACAGAAAATACTGGAGGGGTTTGGGAGGAATTGGCAGTGATTTAGGGTAGATGTAGTTCACCTACATCCGGAGAGAACTGAGAACCCAAACAACTATGGATCCGGACCAAACTTGGCACGAATACTCAATATGCCCAAATTTGAACACTGGTAGAGTTTTCAGAAAATAGCCCTTCTCATTTGGGAGTTGTAGTTACTAGGATTTATGGCTTACCTACAATCAAAGAGCATTTTGAATTCCATCAACAATGGAATTGAGCCAAACTTGGCACACAGAACCCTCATGACCAACAGAAAATACTGGAGGGGTTTGGAATGAATTGCCTCCGCCAGGGAAGGCCGTCCTTTCTTCCGTGGTGGTGGGGAGGCTCCGCCGGAGGACGCGGAGGCTTTTGCACTGCACTGTGTGTGGAGGTCAAAGCAAAGAGGGCAGGGCCAAAGAAGAGGGCCACGCGACCCCTCCTAAATGGCCAATCCTTCACCGCCCCCTTAAAGGGGTTCACCGCCCCCCCAAATTCCCCTGAGCCTCCCACTACCCCCTTGGATCGCCTCACTGCCCACCAGGGGGTGGTACCGCCCACTTTGAGAATCAGTGGTCTACACTGACTCTATATACCAGTTCCAACCAGAAGTCAAATCTGGATATCCAGATAACATCCAGGGACTTCTGGTCTGTAATGCATGGTAAGACAGAGTCAGCAATCTAGTCTTGATGTACAAAGGAAATTCAGAACTAGAACATCTTCAGCTATGCATACCAGCCTGTCTGTAGACTGCCAGCAAGGTAAGGTCCACCACTCTTGCACGTAACAGGCTTTACTTTTGGCTGGTTTACTGGATATTCAGGGGTTCCCAATTATTTTTCACAAATCCCCTATCTTTTTCAGACTGAAAATGCCAGGGATTGAACCTGGTATCTTGTGCATACAAAGCATGTGCGGGACCATTGAGCTGAATTCTTTTTCAAAAAGACACAACTGTGCATTCCCCTTGTGTGAATTTTTAACATGCTAAAGCAAACACAGCTGCCCTAAACTCATCTCTTTTCAGAGAAACTATCCGAAACAAAAAAAAAATCCCTACATCACTGTCTGGGAGCCCTTCCACACAGGCCCTATATCCAAGGATCTGTTTTCTGTTTATCCCAGTTTATCTGGCAGTATGTATTCATATACGTAATCCAGTTTAAAGCAGAAAACCTGGGGCAGATCCTGGGATATAAAGCCTAACTGGAAGGGCCCTTCGAGAGTACAAGAGGCTTCAAACCTAAAGAAGATAGTTTCCATCCTCTTCTGTAGTCCAACAGGAAAAACCAAAAGGATACGGTCCCCATTCACTCCTCTCTATGTCACTGCCATGGGCAAAAGACTGTATGCTAAGTATTACTTTCCTAAGTAATACTTTGATTACCATCTGACTGTTTTCGTTGTTTTACTGCCTATATCTAAATACCTCAAAGGCACCTGATCCCGTCTGATTGTGGAACCCAAACAGGGTTTGGTTTGGTCAGTACTCGAGGAGAGTTTGTCAAGGAATACCATGAGCTGGAGGCTGTATTTCATAGGAAAGCAACGACAAACTTCCTCTGAATAAATCTTGTCAAGAAAACTCAATGGGAGGATCATCATAAGTCTAATGCTCCTTCCACACAGCTGAACAAAACCCCACATTATCTGCCTTGAACTGGAATATATGGCAGTGTGGACTTGGATAACCCAGTTCAAAGCAGATAATGTGGGATTTTCTGCCTTGATATTCTGGGTTATATGGCTGTGTGGAAGGGCCCTAAGACAACATGAAGGTACATAATAACCAACTGTCTTACTGGGAGAGTCTCCAGTCAATGGACAGTATATAAATATTTTCTCAAAGAAACAAATAAGGTCTCCATCACATTGATTTGAATCTTCCCTTTCTAATCCTGTGTGCTCTTATCAGGCTAAACAGATGAAGTTTTCCAACAATCTGTTCCACAAAAGGAACTCAAGCTGGTTATGTTTTCTCTGTAAAACTGGCAAGCAATATTTAAAAGGAAGTCTGTCAAAGGGTCTGTTTTTCTCCATAAATACATGCTAGAGTTTAACTGTTGATGTGCTCCCAACTAAAACAGGGGAAGGCACTTTCTTGGCATATGGTACATTTGATCCCTTTGACCTACTATGGGATATACCCAAGCAGTGCTAACGTCAAGTGGTGGCATCATAAAAGTAGTTTTCTTAGAAACAAAGGCATTTGATAATCATACACCTTCTTTCTTTAGCTCAATCACACACCCAGTTTTCAGAACAAAACTCCATTTTTTTAAAAAGTGCATGCTCCCAGAGAGGTTTTGTTCACTGCCACCCTGCCTGATTTCAGTAGGAGGGCATTAGTAACTGCAAAATACAGGTAGATAAAACAATGCAGTGCAGCAGACATGTGTTGCTGACCTACACAATGTGTAGAGTGGCCACACTACCCATAGCTGCTCATGGCACCTTCCAGACAGCCAATTCTCATAGGGAAGATGGAGGTGAATGGTCTTCTATGTTTACATATACAGGGAAGAAGAGACAAATTCCATAAATGTTTACAACCTTTCCCCTGAATCTTCTACCTTTATAGAAGAGAAAGAGAGAGAGAAAACATCTTCCAACTAGTCTTATATACTACTATTGCATACCCGTTTATTTTCTAAGCAAAACACACACACTTCATAATGTTCCAACCTTTTAATCATTTTTGTTACTTTTTGCTGCATCTTTCCCAACTCTGACCTCTTCCCCCATCTTCAACATCAGTTTATATGGGCTGCATCTACAATGCAGAATTAATGCAATCTGACACCCCTTTAATTGCCAAGGCTCAATGGGATCCTGGGTGTTGTAAATTAGTGATGCAGCAGTACTCTTTGGCAGAGAAGGCCATAAACCAGGGGTTCCAGACCTTTTTTTGACCAGGGACCACTTGACTAGGGCCACTTGACCAGGGACCACTCTCCAACATTAGTACCAAAAGGGTTACGAATCAGGTTTTGGTCAATTTTAGATTCGGTTTGGTTATTTTAGGGTGCTGTTTCAGAAAACTGCACTGGATAAACCACAACTGCTCTAGTTTCTGATACGAAACATATGCCATACTCGGCTGTTGAACTCCCTCCCAACTGAGATCAGATCTGCCCCCTCACTCCTGAACTTCAGGAAGCTACTGAAATCCTGGATCTGGAAAGAAGTGTTCCCAGAATAATGGCTGAGTTTAATAATAGACTAAGTCATTTATTATGTATGCGGACCAAAATTGGACATGTTTATTTTTATCTTGGCGATCTGATTTATGTGTATTTTTATGTATTTTAATCTACTTGTATTTTAATCTTTTATTGTTTTTATGATGGTTTAAATTGCAATTTGGCATTGAATCCTTGCTGTTAACCAGCCTGAGTCCCTCTGCGGAGGTTGAAAAGATCGGTATATAAAAGTTTTAAATAAATAATAACCATCTTCTTGCCAAAAGAAAACCATATTTAATAATCTAGAGCTGATGTGGTAGTGGTAACCTTTTGTGGGTGGTCAGTCTTTCCCCTCCTGACATCCTTGTTGCCTCGGCACTATAAGAAGGTTTCGCGAGATCAGTCACTCTCATTGCCACATGGTTTTGAGGAAATAGTGTAGTAAAACTTTCATTCTTGGGGACTACTGGTGGTCCACGGACCACAGGTTGGGAACCCCTGCTATAGGCCTTGTAAAACTACAATTCGATAGCGCTGCATCATGGCACTTAAAGTGGCATCAAACTGCATTAATTCTACAATGTAGACACACCCTTGAAAGAAATCACTCCAGTACAGTGGATCAAACATATATGTATAATGAACCTTGTTTTGTTGGCAGGGATCTTTTAATTAATTAATTCACTCGGTTAAAGCAAACAGTTTGGGAGTTACTTGAGCTAGATATTGCCTGAGATTCTGATAATACTTATGCAATCTTGTTGTCATTGCAAGGTGATCTATGTCTGCCCACATGTTGATGCATTTTGCTGGCTTGCCAGTTATAGTAACAAATGTGGGCAACCACTAATCTTTCAAGTCTATGTAGTGATTTAAACTTGTCATAGAGACTTCTTGAAGCAGTTCGAACTGCCATTAAAGACCAGTCAACTCATCATTTATATCAAATCTATATCTATCTATATAATAAAAGAGAATGTTTGTATGTTTGTATGTATGTGTGTTTGTGGATATGTGCCTGCTTTCTGATTGGTTGCCACTGTGGGATTATTTGCATAACACCTCTGATTGCTCAGCACCACCAACATCCCGACACTCTAAAGTGGCAGAGGCGGGGAAGGAAAATGCCTGAGGCAGTCAGGCATGGTGGGAATTTAAGGCCAAAACACTTTGCGGCCCCTACCTATGACAGAACAAGACCAAACTTGCCACACAGAACCCCCAAGCCCCACTTTATGTCCTGGTGCAGTTTGAGGGAGGATGGACCATGCATGACGGAACTTGCAGTACTTTAACTCACTTCCTTAGAGTACTGTGGCCCACACTAATGACAAATCAAACTTGGGACACAGAGCCTCCATGACTCATTCTACATCCTGGTGCAGTATCGAGGAGATGGACCACGGATGATGGGACTTGAAGTACCTTCACTCACTTCCTGAGACCACTGCGAGCCAAATAAGCAACTGATAAGGACCAACCTTTACACACAATGCCTTTCTCAATAAACCCGGGTAGGGCCAGTTCCCCAAGCTAGTAACTAAATAAAAATAAACCGATGGGGACTTGTGAGAAAGGAGTGGGGAAGGACCAATTCCATCACCCAATTCCATAAACCATGCTATCTACTATGGCAGTGTACTGAAATTGTGTGTGTTACTAAACATAAATGTTATTGTCTCTGCAAAATGGACATAAATCCAAAAGGGCTAGTTCATGGTTTTAAACTAACTGTTACTGCTTATGTTGAGTTTTATTGATTGTATTATGTGTTTTTGGGCTTGGCCTCATGTAAGCCACCCCGAGTCCCCTTGGGGAGATGGTGGTGGGGCATAAATGAAGTAAATAAATAAATAAATGTATTGCCTTTGCTTTACATCAACACCATATTTAAAATGGAACAAGCAAGCAAAAGATTAACAAGAAAATTTTAGAGTTTCATACATAGGATGGAAGAAATTTGTAGTTAAATATGGATAAAAATACAGAATGTCCTATTTACATCTATGGCTGCAAGTGTATATTTGAGCTTCACAAGCCATTGGTAGCATTCAGGCATGCCATAACTCTGATGCTGAATGAACTAAAACAGAATCACTTTTGAATCATTGTAAAAGCAAACTGCTATCAGTAGCACGAGAAATTATTCAACTCTGGAGAAACGACATGACATAATTCTTGAAATATGTTAAGCTTCCAAGATTAACACTGTTGTAAGCTTTGTTTATTTTAGCAATTTACTCATCATTCAACCTCCGGGCAGTAAATCAACAGGAGTTAGAAATAGACTGGAGATTTTCTACACAAATTATGTCCCTTCCAGCTAATTGCTTTCTTTGTCATGTATCTGAGAAACAGCAGTCCTTTTTTCTATACTTTTTGGGCCATTTAAAAATTTGTGTGAATGGTACATGGCTCAAACCTGAACTCATGAAAATATTTACAGAGATTAAAAGATGTGGAAAAAAAATGAAGCGTAGGGAAAATGGATTTTCTCAAAAGAATGACAATAGCAAAAATACTGAGCCAAGAGTAACAAAAGCAAAATACTATATTTCATCACTTAATAGTCATTTCATCACATAATAGTTGTCATTGCATAATAGTCACAACCCCTTTTGGGGGTCCCGTTTTTTCTATTTAAGAATTCCTTGTATAATAATTGCACCATTACTTCACGAGTGTGACTACTATGCAAGGGGACAACACTCGCCACATCACCTTTTCCATCTGAGCTATGAAGGGTTGCCTTAGCCAAGGCAACCCTCTGGAGCACAGAAGGGAGAGCTGATTAGACGGATGAATTATCCCCCCCCCACCCCCATACACACACACACTCACATACACACACCAGGATCAGCTCTCCCTTCCAAGCTACAGAGAGCTTCCTTTGCCAAGGGAAACCTTCAGAGCTCGGAGGGGGAAAGGCGAACCAGAGGATGAGCCTTCACCTACCCGGACGCCTGGTGGCAACTGAGGGAGACTTTGCAGTTCTCACAGGGAAGGCACACAGGCAGCTACTCGCTCAGGGAAGCCCCATAGCTGCAACAAAATTCCTCACATAATAGTTGCACTACCACCTTTAGGTCCTCTGATTCTAGGAAGGGGTACACCTGGTGTATCCGCCAAAGCTGACAATAAGGATTCCTGAACATTGCATCTCTCTGGGCTGATATTTAGAGAGGCATATCCAGGATCACTTCCAAACTGCAAACAGCTTTTCAGGGCAGTGTAACTCCATCCAGAACTGGTTGACATATCTTCAACCTCAGATTAGTACCCTTAATAGTAAGCACCTCTGTGTTTGACTGATGTCTTACTCGCTTACTCTCTCATGCTAGTATCAATACTGCTATCCAATTCCACTGATGCAGCCCAAGACAGTTTGGTTACCAGTACATTTCAAAATTGTCCCTTGAAACAGTATATGATGTGTTCCCCAATATGGTTAAGGTATTTTCATACAACCAAGACAGCTGAAAGCTCATAACAGATTACTTGATAATTGTAATCCAAAACACCAGCTGCTGGGGGTTGGCTGACTGATTGACCCATACAGTCTTGGGCACGGCAGGAGGCTTAGCAACAGGAGCCAAAAAAGAAACCTCTCAACATCTACAAGCAGCTTTCAATCCAGTCAAACAGACATGTGATTAAAGGAGACCGTGTTAAGATTACGATGTCTTATCTCGTGCTCACATCTTAATCAGTCTTGCAGAAAGAAGCAGACAGGAACAAATATGCATGCTTGCAAAATGCAAGATATATTTTACTAGGGTCTCAAAACCGTGGAAGCTGGCTGGCTTGCTCACTCGTACCTACTCATTCGCTCAGGTATCAAGATTCCATATCAGAGGAGCAGCTGAAACCTGATATATACATAGTCCAAGATGCTATGTACTCAGGGTATTTTGATGTTTAAATTATCACAGATGCTATTGCAAATAATGCCGCACACAGTCAACAGAAACTTTACGTGAGGGAATTCTGTTTCCCTTTCACAGGGCCTTAAAACACTGGCACTAAAATCCAGTTGGAAGCCAGCTTGATGTTGGGCATCCACAAAATGTACGCCCCCAATGCATGCTGCAATGTGAATCCAACAGAAAGAGCATGTTACAAAAAGTTTTCAGAACACAACTCACTGGAAATTCCGATTTAAACCATTAAATCCGCTGCTATCCATCAGCATACATCCAATGTAGAGCAGGCACCCGAGACCAAAATGTGGAACGCATGTGAAGACAGGGATAGTGCTGATGCATTCAGGGGAAGATATTGGATACAGCGCTCAGTTAGAAGGTAAACAAACATCTCCCTCCTGGAGATGAAATCACAAAGTTCCCATAGGAACACTTGCTTTCCCTTTTTGGCTTTGCCTGGTTTTGTTCAGTGCTTAATCTTATCATGCAGGCTGCTTCTTATCAGCATATCCTGCTGGACAAAATAGGAATAAATATGGCTTGATCCACAGTCAGTGGATCTCTGTAGCCACCACCCCAGTTTCTAACCAACCTGTAAAGGCTGTCTTCAGGGAACCAGGTCTCTTTGAGCCACATCCTAACCCAGTTTAAATGGCTATGTAAAAGCAGCCACAGACTTCAACCAGAAAGGAGGATTCACAGAGGATTCTAGAAAGGAGCCTAGAACAGGAATAACAACAAAAACAGGGAATGCTGCATATTCAGCATAATGGAGCACTGCAAGCATCATGGTTTTAAGAAGAAAGCATTTTAATTGGCAGCTAAGCACACTTGGAGAGGGCAAACCCTTTTTAATATGGAAAGAGTTTGGAAAATTTACCTTTTTGAATTACAACTCCAGAGATCCACAGTCTATATGGCCACTGGAAATGGTAGTCCAAAAATGAAAAATTTCCAAGCTGCTCACACACACACACACACACACTCATACACATTTAAGTAAATGTCAGAGAGGGGAGTTGTTACTGCTGTCTAAGTTACGTCCATATCTCAGCTGCTAGCTTTTGAAGGAGCAGAGATGTATGGATGCCACTGAGGTAATCCACACCTTAATTACTATATATTTTCAGATGTTAAGGACCTCCCAAACAATGGGACCTCTGGAATATTTTTCTCCTTTGTGCATGTGCAGACCATATCATGGGTCCAGGTTATTTACAGGTTCAACTTCTCCTGTAGAATCTGCTCTTTAGGACACTTAGGTCCTCTGCGGGACACTTACTCCAATCAGCCAGAACCCGGCTGGCGATCGTCACCCAGAGGATCTTTTCATCAGCCACCCCATGACTGTGGAATGACCTGCCAGAAGAGCTCTGACAATTAAACAAGCCGTCAGAATTGAAAACGCAATTGAAGACCCATCTCTTCTGGCATGCCTAGCCAGTCAACATTCAATCATGAGTTTGATTTACATTCTATTGCTGCTATATGTTAATTTTGTACGCTGTGTACGGTGTATGTTTTTATAATGATATATTTTAGCTATGTATTTTATTGTATTAATTTTATGTTCATATGTTTTTTGAGTTTGTTGTATCTTGCTTTGAGCCATCAGAAGTGGTGGGGAATAAATAAAATGTATCATTTTGGTTGTTGCAAGTTTCTGGGCTGTATGGCCATGTTTCAGAAGCATTATCTCCAGATATCTATGCATCTATGGCAGGGGTGCTCAGAATGGTGATCGGGATCACCAGGGTGATCTTCGGGCCTCATCCTGGTGATCTTCAGGCCCCTGACCAGGTTTTTTGCTGTTGGTCCTCTTCACGCGCCCCTGCACGCTGCAAAGAAGTCCTCCGTCGTTGCTCCTCCCCGCTCCCTGCTCGTGCGCCGCCTCCAAAAGCTCCAGAGTCCAAGAGGCAGAATGGGGCCCCTCTTTTGGATTCCTCCTCCTCCCTCCGTCCTTCCCCAGCCACTCAGAGTCGTAGGAGACCAAAGGGGGCGGGCCTGGATGACGCGATGCATGGCTGGCCCCGCGCGCATGCGCAGAAGTGCCCATTCTGCCTCTCGGACTTCTCGTGAGCTCTTGGAGGTGGCACGCATGCTGGCGGCATGGAAATAGGAGCAACAATGGAGGAGAAGAAGAAGGACGCTTTGGGGTCATTTCCTTACCGCATCTCAAAGGTCGGTCTTTTTACTTTGGGGTGGGTGCTTGATTGTTCTGTGGCATGTCTCTTTGTTTATTTTTAATGTTTAAAAATGGCCTTTTAGCTCCAAAGCCTCTCTGCTTGCTTTGTTCCTTGAGAAATACAGTATATGTTGGGGAATATGGAAATGTGGGAGAAATGGGGTGGTTGGATGTATTTTTGCATGCCCCTTTGTTTACCTTGCTGAGTATTAAATGGCCTTGCAGTTCAAAAGCCTCTCTTCTTACTTTCTGGCTGATAATATGTGTGGTAATATGGCAGTGTGGGAGAAATGGGGTGGTTGGATGTATTTTTATGCTCTGTTTTATATTGTTGTTATTAAATTGAAATGTTGATGTTTTATAACTTCATTTTATGTAAACTGCCCCGAGCCTGCTGGAAGGAGCGGTACATAAAAATGAATAATAAATACAAATAAATGAATAAGAAAATAGTTATACGTTTACATTTCTGGGTAGGTGATCTTTGGGACTTGGTTTTTTAATCAGTAGTTCCCATGCTGAAAAAGTGTGAGCACCCCTGATCTATGGCATCTATGCATCTATGGTATCTATGCATCTATGGCAGGCATCCTGAGAGGTTGTGAGGGATAAATGTATCAGAGCAAAGTTAGCACAGAATCATAGAATTATAGAATTGGAATGCATTCTAAGGGATATCTAGTCTACCTCTGTGTAAATCACTCCTAGAGATGACCATCCAATCTCGGTTTTAAAATGTCCAGTGTATGACATGCCAATAGCTTCTAAGATAAGTCAATCCACGGATGAACAGGTCAGGGAATTCTTCCTAGTATTTGGATGGAATCACTTGTTCATGCTCTAGTCTCTGAAGAAGCAGTAAACAAGCATGCTCCGTTTTACACAGAACAGACTTTCAGATAAAGATAGTTATCATATCACATTTCAATATTCTCCTTTCCAAGTTCAACATAACCATTTCTCACAAGGCTTGGATTTCGTATCTTTCACCATCTTGGTCATTCTGCTCTGGACTTCACCCAACTTGCCAATATCCTCCTTTGACTATGGTGCCCAGAGCTGGACACATGTAAACTAGAGATGTGAAGTAATTTGATGGAACTCAAGACTTTGTTTGTTTGTGGGGGGGGGGGGTTGCATTTCACTAGGAACACATTTGCAATATTTACTAGGAACGTCTTAGTAATAAATCGCACAAAATATATGTATAATTTAAAATATGCATGTTTAAATGAGCACAATGGGGGGAATACATAGAAATACTTTTATCAATTAGGGGAAATTGTGTACAATTATGGGACTCTATTTGTGGAAATAAATGTACCAATTAGGGAGATACATTTAAAAAACAGTATGCATTCTAGTGAAGGAGTTCCCAGTGGCGCAGCGAGTTAAACCACTGAGCTGTTGAACTTGCTGACCAAAAGGTCGGCAGTTCGAATCCAGGGAGCGAGGTGAGCTCCTGCTGTTAGCCCCGGTTCAAAAACATGCAAATGTGAGTAGATCAATAGGTACCACTCCGGCAGGAAGGTAACTGTGCTCCATGTAGTCATGCGAGCCACATGACCTTGGAGGCGTTTACAGACAATGCCGGCTCTTTGGCTTTGAAATGGAGATGAGCACCCCACCCACCCCACACCCCCCCCCACCCCCCCCCCCACAGAGTCAGAAACGACTAGACTTAATATCAAGGAGAAACCTTTACCTTTTATTCTAGTGAAAGAAAGAAAACACAGAATTTTGAAACCCAATAGGACGAAAAAATGGAGAACACACAAATAAGTTTCAGAGAAAATGAAAAACTTCAAAACTAAAAGATGTTCACATCCCTAATGTATACAATTCTCTTTGTCTACTGTATATCTTGGAAATGATTATCTGAATGGCAGGCAGATGTCTTCAGACTTTGTAATTACACAGACAATCAGCTCCATTGGAATTCAGCAAGTGATGACTCTAATCAACACTAACACCAGCATTTACTACAATTTCTGGAAGGAACAAAACAATGCTAAGTTAAAACTTCTATTTTGAAAGTTTCAAAGTGTATGAGTAATCTAGCACAGTGCTTGTTCTAAAAATCTGCCTTGTAGCAAAGTAGAGAGAGGAGTCTTCCATCTACAGATCAAGAATGAGACTACATTTGTATTGTTTTTAAAGGGAGAGGCAGAATCAGTATGCTTTAAAAAAATGGAACATTTGAGAAAAATGCTTTTAGGTGTAGTAAATATCTAGATTATTTCTTCCAGGCCAACACTGCAATTGATGGTGAGATATGTACTATCTGTATCTTATTATGTATTTATTTATTTATTTATTGCCCGTATTTATATACCATCTTTCTCAGCCAAAGGTGACTCAAGGTGGTTTAGGTATGTATGACTTTTCAAGATGTGGCTCTAAATTACCTATGTAAGTTATATTGTGCTGAAATGTGTGGTGTCACTAGGAAATGAAGGGAATGTGGACCACACTGTGGCCCCTTCTACACTGTCCTTATAGCCCAGGATCTGAGCATAAATGTATTATTTTTTTATTTAAAATTTATCTGACAACATGTCAAGCCAAGCAAACCTTCCTTCTTGGTCTCTTCTTCCACATCTGGGTTTTGGTGACCCTCAAAGCTGCATTAATTTCCTCTCTTCTTCCCCATGTGCTCTTAATAACTGCTCAAAACACACCAGGGACTTGTCCCTCAAAACCACACTACGTGCTGGCAAAATCAACACATAAAACATGTACAAGGTCTGCACCTTATGGATAGATAGGAAGCAAGGGCTATCCCCCGTGGGGCCGGGAAAAACCCCCTGCAGGGGGCGGGAAAGGCGATACCCTCACCTCCCACCCGGGGAGCCCAGGTGAGCCCAGCCACCCGGGGAGCCCAGGTGAGCCCAGCCACCCGGGGTGGAAACACGGTCCCCTCCGGGGCCCAGTAATTGCAGTGAACAAATAGACGCAAGCATGCAAAACAAGGAGAATGAAAATAATGGGGAAATCCCAATCGCCTCCTGTGGCGAAGCTGGACTCGGCTAGGCCCAGTCCCGGCTTGCTGTGAAGGAGGCCGACATGCGCGTCTCAGCAAATGCGTGGAGCGGCCGGAAGATGATGTCTTGAAGGGAAACCCCCCCAAAAAATGTGCAATAAGCCCGGCGTACTCCCCGAACCTGTGGCGAAAGCGGTCAAACGGAGGTCGGCGCCCCGGAACGCCGAGCAGGTCGATCCGCAGAGTCGGGTATCGATGACGTCCTCTCAAATCGCCGCGCCGTCAGATGACATAGCGGAGTCCTCCCAAGCGCCGTCCATGGAACCCTGTCTCAGCAGCGAGCGGTCCCCTTTAGTGGAGGGGACTACTTCACCCTGTGCCCGACACGTCATCACGCCCTCCAGACGTGAGGCACTCCTCACGCCTTCCACCAGCATCATCATCTACGTCATTTTCCATGGACGGCGCTTGGGAGGACTCCGCTACATCATCTGACGGCGCGGCGATTTGAGAGGACGTCATCGATACCTGACTCTGCGGATCGACCTGCTCGGCGTTCCGGGGTGCCGACCTCCGTTTGACCGCTTTCGCCACAGGTTCGGGGAGCACGCCGGGCTTATTGCACATTTTTTGGGGGGGTTTCCCTTCAAGACATCATCTTCCGGCCACTCCACGCATTTGCTGAGACGCGCATCTCGGCCTCCCTCAGAGCAAGCCGGGACTGGGCCTAGCCGAGTCCAGTTTCGCCACAGGAGGCGATTGGGATTTCCCTATTATTTTCATTCTCCTTGTTTTGCATGCTTGCGTCTATTTGTTCACTGCAATTACTGGGCCCCGGAGGGGACCGTGTTTCCACCCCGGGTGGCTGGGCTCACCCGTGTGGGAGGTGAGGGTATCGCCCTTCCCGCCCCCTGCAGGGGTTTTTTCCCGGCCCCACGGGGGATAGCCCTTGCTTCCTATCTATCCATAAGGTACATCTCTTAATAACTGCCTCATTTCTCTTCCTGTGCTCCATGCCAACTGCTCAGTTGGGGGGGGGTGTCTCTAAAGTGTATTCACCCTTTGAGACCCTCTGTCCTCTTTCCTACTATGCTGAACTATGAATGATTTACCCCCTTTTCTTTTTCCAAAAGCTGCTGCTGTTGCACCGGGACTGTGGCGCAGCTGGCTAGGGGTCAGCTGCATTAAGATCACTACTGACCAAAAGGTCTTGAGTTCGAAGCCAGCCTGGGTCAGAGTGAGCTCCCGACCAAAATTGTGTAGCTTGTTGTCGACTTTTGCAGCCCAAAAGACAGTTGCATCTGTCAAGTAGGACATTTAGGTACTATTTTGTGGGGAGGCTAATTTAACTGATTTACGAGGCCATAAAAATCTCCAGGAAGTATGCAAAGAATGAGGAAGCAACAGCTCCCCTGGTGGCCAGAAGCTGGAATGTTAAATAGCCTCTGAGTGTCTGTTTATATATGTTGTGTGTCTATGGCATTGAATGTTTGCCATGTATATGTACATTGTAATCCGCCCTGAGTCCCCTGCAGGGTGAGAAGGGCGAAATATGAAAATAATGTAAATAAATATAATAATAATAAATAGTAAGGCACCTCTACCATCCACTACTAGCTAGGTGTCATTGCCAGAAACGGTTGATTTTGCTGTAGTGGCTATGACTCTGAACAAGAGAGTCGTCGAATACTTAACTTACCCTCCATCCTGTGGAGATGACAACTTGAGTTACTGCACTGGGGGACATCAACCCTAGTGACGCTACTGCTGAAATGATTGCTACAGCTTTGAATGGTTATGATGCAAGGGCCTCAGTAACTCTGCAATGGCTTATACCATGGTTTAAGGGTCTTGCACACTTCTGCCTGTACCTTTGGAAATGAGTTGAAGACCAAATAATGCAGTACATAGAGCAACACTTCTCTGTCACTTACGAATAACTGGATTTGAATATGCATGCCATGGGGCAAATGGCCTCCAACTGGTGCTCCCAGACAAACCAGTCCTTGGAATGGAGAAGACATCACATTCCAAAGGGAAAAGAAAATCATGTTTGACCACACCTGCACAAAAACCTGGCTGGGTTTTATATAAATGAGATTGCTGGTAACCAGTGAATGCAAAGCAGCCCTGAACAATTTATTTTGGATGATCTTAAACATTCCAAGAAGAAATTGTTCTACTCAATGGAAATTGGAATGAATGGAAATTGAATGAAACTTCATTTCATTCAAAACAAGCTTATTTCTTTAAATCGCTTAAAAACGAAAAGGAAATACTATGTATGATATAGATCAGTGTTTCCCAACCTTTTTTGAGCTGCGGCACACTTTTTACATTTACCAAATCCTGGGGCACACCACCAACCAAAATGACACAAAATGACACTCTAACACAGTAATACATATAATTAATATGTTTATAAATGTATTTATACACTCAGTGTGAAACCTGGGCCTGTTTCGATGAACACAACATAGATATCCTGGCAGGAATGGCAGAAAGACACAAACTTCCCACACAGAACTCCCACAACCAAGAGAAAATGCTATAAGAGTTTGGTGGGTATTGACCTTGAGTTTTGGAGTTGTAGTTCACCTATATCCAGAGAGCACTGTGGACTCAAAGAATGTTGGATCAGGACCAAACTTGGCATGAATACTCAATATGCCCAAATATGAATGCAGATGGAGTTCAGGGGAAATAGACCTTGACATTTGGGAGTTGTAGTTGCTGGGATTTATAGTTCCCCTACAATCAAAGAGCATTCTGAACCCCACCAATGATAGAACTGGGCCAAATTTTCCACACAGAAAACCCCAGGAGGCAAGAGGAGGTCTCTACTTGGGGAAAGAGAGGCGGGTCTTCCCAATGCATGGAGAGGGAGAGACCAAGTAGACAACGGGTGGGGAGGAGGGTGTTTGTAATTTTGTGCCTTTATAGAGGTAGGTTTCTTAAGGTTTTGATACTTCAACACACTAGACTCTCCCCCCTCCCCTCCTGGAGGTTCCAATTTCCCACAGCAAACCTGATGATCGCTCACGGCACACTAGTGTGCCCGGCACACTGGTTGGGAAACACTGATATAGATTATGAATGGAAAAGTTGTATTTCCTGCTAGATGCACTAGAAAAGCAACCTTTTATGAAAGAGAATGTGGTAAAAGTACTTCTGAATCAAATTCTACTCAGTGTGAAATGAAAATAGTAAACAATGTGAATATTCTGCAAATAATAGTGAAACGAGATATACGGTACATGGCAGTTAAATTCTACTCAAATGGATGGGTAGACAACCACAGATTTTATCATACACAGCCATTCATTTGTAGTTGGATCCATATTTAGTTTTTGGACATTTGTTATTTTTTCTGTGCGCCTTCAAGTCATTTCCAAATTATGGTGAAGCTAGGCCAAACTTATAATGAGATTTTCTTGGCAAAGTTTGCTCAGAGGATAGTTTCCTTTGCCTTCATCTGAAGCTGACAGAGTATGATTTCGCATGGTCACTCAATGGATTTCATAGCAGAGCAGAGATTTGAATTGTGATTTCCAAAGTTATAGTCCAATAACCAAACTGCTATAACACACTTTCTCCCCCTTGCACATTATTAACCTACTGAAATCAATGGGACTTTGTAAATTGCTGAAGTCAGTTAATTGACTCTTAAGTGAAGCTAATGATGAACCCAGCCAGCTTCATGTGTCAATGGCTTTTTTCACCATCTTTAGTTTTTCAAACCTGAAATTCAGAACGTAATAAAAGTACATGCCCTTTAATATGTTTACAAATACATTAATAAAACAATTTCCACATAAAGTTTTGAATGCGTTTAAATATAATGTTTAAACTGCATTGTGTGTACTTAATTGAATGTTTTCGCTAATGACACAACTCAGTTCAAACTGTTATGGTTAGTTGTTCATAAGATAAAAAATTGAGAGGTTTTTTTTGCGTTTACCAAACTGAATTTAAATTGACATGCTAAATAAACTCACACGATAAAGGGCACTTGATTTTTCCCCAGAAAATGAAGCCACATCCGTATCTTACCAGAAAGTTGCTCTTGCATTGCACTCTCACCCCTTCTCAGAAATTAGGAAAGACTTATAAAGACTTATAAGAAAGAAAAATTAACAAGCTCCCATCATTGGGAGAGACGCAAGAGAAACCTTCTGACTCAGGGATTGAGATCATCAGGGGTTGGGTTAGAAAACTATGTTCAGCTTCCCACCATGAGTAAACACATTTACTTTCTCCCATAAAAGTTACTGACAGCCATTCATTCCTATGGAAGAAAATAAATCACTTGGAGTTATATACCCACTTGCAATGAGATAAAACCTAATCCAAACCATGCTCCAGCCCTCAAGATGGCTGGCTCGATTTCCATAAAAAGGGGCCCTGCTCTGAAGAAATGAATTATATTAATCCAAGTACTGTAATTACATCCCACTTGTCCATATAAAATGTCTTCGCAAAGACATTCGCAGTATGTGTTTAGCTAGAACAGTGGTTCCCAACTTTTTTTTGACCAGGGATCACTTGAACAGGAACCACTTATTGACCAGTGACCCCTCTCCAAAATTAGTACCAAAGATTACAAATCGGTTTTTGGTCAATATTAGATTTGGTTTGGTTACTTGGGGTGCTGATTCAGAAAACTGAATTGAATAAAATACATCAGCTCTAGTTTGTGATACAGAAATATGCCATCCAGTAGTTGCCATCTGCTCATCCACGGAAAACCATATTTAATAATCTAGAGCTGATGTGGTAGTTGTAATCTTTCATGGGTAGTCAGTATCTCCCCTCCTGACATCCCCATTGCCTCAGCACTATAAGAGGGTTTTGCTCTTGTGGCCACATGGTTTTGAGGCAACAGTGTAGTAATGGTGAGGCCGCGGACCATATTTTCATTCTTGCGAATCACCAGTGGTCCATGGACCACTGGTTGGGAACCACTGAGCTTGAATAAAAACACTTCAAAAGAATAACAATGCAGAAAATTAAACAAACCCGGTCCCAAGTTTGGGGAAAAAGAAGGAATATAAAGGACTCCAATAAACCAAGACAGTGAAAGAATCTTCTAAATCAGGCCTGTCTTCAGAGCAAAACTAAACAAAAACATAAATCTTCCTGGGAAGTGATTTCAAGAATTGCTAAGCTACGACTGAGAAGACTTCATTTTAATCTTTGCCAATAAGATATTATTTAAAATATTATTTAAGATTTTTATTTTACTGACGCAAAAACACAGTATGTCACAGCAAACGAGATCTATATGCTGGATTTCATATCAAAAAATCACAAGATGAACACTTCCCAAGCAGCTAGGACTGTGTGATGTATTTCCGAATGGTGCGCCTTTCCAAGTAAGGTGGCCTTTTGCAGTTGACAGATTGTGATTTTGTCAATGTTTATTGTTTTCAAATGCCGGCTGAGATCTTTTGGCATGGCACCCAGTGTGCCAATGACCATTGGGATCACCTGTACAGTGTTCCCTCACTTATTGCTGGGGTTAGGTTCCAGGACCTCCCGCAATAAGTGAAAAATCATGATGTAGGGATACTCTATTTATTTTAATATTTATACATTATTTTAGTAGGTATACACTATTTTAAGTCTTTATAAACTTAAAATAAAGTGGAAGGAAGGAAGGAAGGAAGGAAGGAAGGAAGGAAGGAAGGAAGGAAGGAAGGAAGGAAGCCCTTCAAGGCTGGAGGGAGGACTGAGGCGGGAAAGCGCCTTGGAGAGCGGCAGTGGAAAACCCCTACAAAACAGCGAAAATAACATGATATATATTTTTAATTAATTTTTTTAAAAATCGGCAAAACAGCGAATCCGCAATAAGCGATCCGCGAAATAGCGAGAGAACACTGTACTAGTTTATGCCAGAGCCTCTGCAGTTCAATTTTGAGGTCTTGATAAACGGCTGAGTTTTTCCTGTTGTTTTTCCTCAATGGCGGCCGCCATTATTGATGGCGACATCAATAATCCTGACTTTTTTCCTTTCCACAATCGTGATGTCTTGTGTATTGTGTTCCAAAACTTTGTCAGTCTGGATTCAAAAGTCCCACAGTATTTTTGCATGTTCATTTTCCACGACCTTTGTGGGTTTATGATTCCACCAATTCTTTACTGCTGGCAGGTGGTACTTGTGACATAAGTTCCAATGAATCATTTGGGCCATAGAGTTGTGTATTTGTTTGTAGTCTGTCTGTGCGATTTTCTTGCAACATCTGAGGATATGGTCCATGGTTTCATCAGCTTCCTTGCACAGTCTGCATTTGGGGTCATCAGCCGATATTATTATTATTATTATTATTATTAAGTACAGCCAAGAACAGAGCTTCAGATGTCAATTTATTTATTTATTTTATTTTATTATTCGGGTTTCTATGCCGCCGACTCCCTGAGGCTCGCGGCGGCTCACAGGAACCGAAGGTACAACTACACACAAGCAATGCGATAAAACATCTAAGACAATTAAACAGTTAAAACAGCAAAATACAAAACCCCCAGGTACAGTTCAGAAATTAGATAGCGTGACACCCCAGGACAGCGGCTAAAGCGGAACATGGGCAGGACCTACTCACCGAAGGCCTGCTTAAACAAATAAGTTTTGCAGGCGCGTCTAAACGGGAGCAGGTCCTTTATAGCCCGCGTTCCAGCCGGGAGGGCGTTCCACAGCGTAGGAGCTATAACGGAGAACGCCCTCCGGCGAGTAGATGTCAGTTTAGCCGATTTCGCCGAGAGTATCTCTAACAAATTAGCATCCTCGGAGCGTAGTGATCTCGGGGGACAGTGTGGGGTGAGTCGGTCCCTCAAGTACGCTGGCCCCAGGCCATACAAGGCCTTAAAGGTAAGAACCAACACCTTGAAGGAGATCCGGTGCTCGATTGGGATCCAGTGCAGATCCTGCAAAACAGGTGTGATGTGGCGGCCTGCTGGGGTTCCAGACAGGAGCCGGGCGGCAGTGTTCTGAACCAACTTGAGCTTCTGGGTCGCCCGACAAGGAAGGCGAACGTAAAGCGCGTTACAGTTATCCAGCCTTGAGATGACCGTAGCTTGGATAACCGTGGCCAGGTCATTCCGGGAGATATAGGGGGCCAGCCTCCGAGCCTGTCGCAGATGAAAAAGCAACCTTGCTGACCGCGGAGACCTGGGCCTCCATGGTCAGCTGGGAGTCCAGATGGACCCCAGGCTCTTAACGGAAGGCGATGGGCATAGCGCCACACCGTCCAGGGTCGGAAGCTGGACATCTACACCACCCGAGTGGCCCGACCACAAGATCTCCGTCTTCGCCGGATTCACCCTCAACCTACTGGCACGCAGCCATCCAGTAATGGCCTCGAGGCAGTGTTGGAAATTATCGATGGATCCCGCCTGTCCTCCATCTTCAGAATGAGCTGGGTGTCGTCAGCGTACTGGTGGCACTCCAGCCCATAACTCCGCACCAGCTGTGCAAGCGGCTGCATGTAGATGTTGAATAACAGAGGGGAGAGAATGGCCCTTGCGGAACTCCACAAACTAATGAGGAGCCCTCGGAGACCACCTCGCCCCTCCTCACACGCTGAGACCGCTGGTGGAAGAAGGAGGTCAGCCATTTAAGAACTGTCCCCCTCACTCCAGCCATGGCCAGGCGGTGGATCAGTAGATTGTGGTCGACCGTGTCAAACGCTGCCGTGAGGTCCAATAACACGAGCAGTGCAGACCCGCCTTGGTCGAGCTGGCAGCGGAGTTGATCTGTGATGGAGACCAGGACCGTCTCCGTCCCGTGCCCCGAACGGAAGCCGGACTGGAAGGGGTCTAGCCATGTTGCATCATCTAAGAAGGACTGCAACTGCTCCATTACTGCCCTCTCAACTACCTTGCCCAGGTACGAGAGGTTCGACACTGGTCGGTAGTTGGAGGAACCGCAGGATCTAGTGACGGTTTCTTCAGTAATGGAGCTACCACCGCCTCTTTAAAGCACTCTGGGAAGACTCCTTGCTCAAGGGAGCTATTTACGATGTTCAACAGAGGCCCGTAACCCCTCCAGGCAGGATCTAACAAGCCAGGAGGGGCACGGGTCGAGGAGCAGGTGGTAGGCCTGGTTGCAGCCACAATCTTATCAACAGCATCTGCGTCCAGTGGCCGAAACCCGGTCGAGGGTGGCCCGGCGGAGGGCCACGGGGTCTCAAGTTCTCTTACTGTATCAATTGTGGCAGGAAGGTCCCGCGGAGATTCAGAATCTTGTCTGTGAAATAGCTCTGGAAAGCACCGGCGGTAGGGGTCTGATCGCTGCTTTTTGGGACAGTAGGGACCGTCGTCAAAGACCGAATTACCTTAAACAATTGAGCCGGGCGTGAGCTAGCAGACGCTATCAAGGCAGAAAAGTACACATTTTTGGCTGCCTTGACAGCACGCTCATAAGTATCTTTAAATAGCTTATAAGCTGATACTGAGGCTCCGTCACGGAGGTTCCTCCACACACGCTCTAGCCGTCTCCTCTCCCGCTTCATCGACCTGAGGTCCTCTGTATACCAGGGGGATCGATGTTTGCGGGGTCGGAGAGGGCGACTAGGTGCAATATCGTCGAGAGCTCTGGCTAACGAGGTGTTCCAGGCTTGAACCTGCTCGTCGACAGAGACGCTGATAGACTCAGATCCCTCAGAGCATTCAGGAACCTTTCGGGTTCCATAAGTCTCTTCGGGCGAACCAAAATCTGTTCGGCGCCCTTGCATGGAGGGGCGGTTGCTCAACCCGGATCCTTAGGGCACAGTGGTCCACCCATGGAACCTCTATTACGGAGGCTAGGTCCACTTGGATTCCCATGCTAAATACCAGGTCGAGGGTGTGCCCTGCCGAGTGCGTGGGCCCCGGAGTTACAGAGGAGAGGCCTAATGTCACCATGGTCGAAATTAGGTCCGCGGCTGCAGATGGAACGGAGGCTGCGTCGGCGTGGACATTGAAGTCCCCCAGAACAATAAGTCTAGGAAACCTCAATGCCCACTCCGACACAGCCTCCAGCAGCCGCGCCAGGCTCTCTGCCGGTGCGCTAGGCGCACGGTACACCAGCAAGATCGCCAGGCTCTCCTGAGACTCCCACACCAGGCCGGCACTTTCAAGCCCCGAGGTGGTGAGCGCAGGGATCGCCCTAAGGTGCAATCCATCACGGGAGAGTATTGCCACCCCCCCCCCCCGTCCCCCGTTCCTGTTCTGGTGCGTGGCAACGTAGTCAGGGGGGAACCACTTCCTGGAGACAGGTGGTATCGCTCTCCTGGAGCCAGGTCTCCGTTATACAGAAAAGGTCCGCTTTGAGGTCTTCACAAAACTCCCTGATAGTGGCAGTCTTGTTCCGAATGGATCGGGCGTTAACCAGCACCAGAGTGGAAGGGGGATAGCTGGATGTCTATCAACAGCGTGCTTAGGGATAGGACGCAGGTCAGAGCCGGGCCGAGTCCTTCTATGACTCAGTCCGGATCTCGCAGTTAATCTCGCATTTGGCCTGTGCCTACCGTACACACCCTTCCCGAGATCACTGAAATACCTAGCGAACTTGGGTGGTAAAGGTCGGCAGGGGTTTAACTTCCGGCACACCCCATGAAAAGGGAAGCCAGTAAGGGACCCTGGCCATTCTTCACCGGTTCAGCTGGCAGTCCAATAGTCCCAGTCCTCCCGACATTTGAGGGACCAGAGTGGCGGGTGGCGGGGTTTGGTCGCCACCAGGTAGTTCCTTCCCTCGGTTAGTCCTTGAGGCGGCCTGTCCAGCTGTCTATTCTGGCCCTCACAGGAGCTCTTGGTGTCACTAGTAGAAGCCGAACCGGTGGCCGGATCTGGGCGCTCCCCTTCGGCTGAAGCCCACCCCCAGAAGGTCCGTGATTGGAAGGACCTACTCTGGTGCTTTCTGGGCTTCCCTCTTCTGTGAGGGGTTGACCCAGACCACCGAATGGCGGTCTGTGGGGAGCCCAGACGGTCCAGCAATGGTGGGGGAGGGCCGGAGCGATGGGGGACAGAATTGGGCTCAGATGTGTCGGTGATGGTGACGGTACTAGGTCCTGGGCTGCTGGCATTGATGGAAACTCCAGCGGAAGCGACTTCGGGGGGAGGTGTCTGATGGTGTGGCTGGCCTTTTAACTGGCCGTTTCTCTCCCGACGCTTGCGTCTTGCCTGGCCCATCCTGTTCTTCCTTCTCCGGCCATTTCCAGGTGGAGCGAGGCCTCGGAGGTTGGTGGAGATGATGGGGATCTGAGTTAGTTGGCAAGCCCGGCGGCGGGGCGTTCCCAGGGGCCTTAGATAGAACATAGGAAACACTGAGTACCTCAGATGGAAAGCCTGCCAGCAGCGTACGGCTAGAGGTAGAGTCAGAGTCAGAGGCAGAAATTGAATCAGAGGGGGCATGGACAAAGCCCCTGGGGAGGGCCTGAGGGGTGGGGCTGAGGGCGCTGAGAGAGTCAGGCTCGGTGCCATCTTGGGGACTTCGGCCCACACTCTCTGCCCCAAATGCAGGGGGTCCGGCACCCCAGTGCCCGCCATGGCTCCACCAGGGTAACTCCACGGCTCCCGCCATGGCCCCGTTCTGGTTGGGAGCCCCTCCTCACAGGGGAGGCCACCCCCAGCCGTCCTCTCGCCGTCAGACTGAAGCCGCGGGGGGGGGGGGCCTGGGCCTCGGCAGGTTTCTCCTCCAGCCGCTCTCGCTGCTCCCCGGAGGTCTCAGAGGTCGGCGAGCCCAGCAGGCTCAGGAGGGCCCCGTTCAGGGAACCAGCTACAGTCGCCAGGCTCGCCTTGCCTTCTTGTTGTTCCTCTCCCAGGTGAGGCAAGCTTGGTGCTCCCTCGGGCTCAGGTAGGTTTGTTCACATAATCTGAATGTATGGACTTAACTGGCAGATAAAGTGCACATTAAATAAAGACCAGAAGCTATTAGGTTATGTTTCTCTTTGTACAACAGTTGGATTGTAACCAATCAGAGCTTCCCAACAGAAAGGCCACAATTTGCTGCTGCTCCCCATTCCTAGCATTAGACCTGTCTCATTAGTTTTCTCTGAAGTCACATGAGAATGTAAATTGAAGGCATTAACAGAATTATGCTTTCAAAACAAACTTCCTAAAGTGTAGAATTATTTTTCTCACTAGGCCTACTAAGTTTTGTTTTCTGCAACAATTATGCCAATGCTGACTTTTTACTTGCTTAAATATATGAAAGATGCATTATTCAAAAGACAATAAATTAATGTGTACAGGTAGAGTATTCATTAGCCAAAGTGCTTGAGACCAGAGGTGGTTTGGATTTTCGATATATGTAAATAATGAAATATCTTGGCGATGAGGCCAAATCTAAATGTGAAATTCATTTAAGTTTCATATATACCTGAAAATGATTACATATTTTAATAGTATATAAAAATAACTTTGTGAATGTACTACACAGGAAAGGAAATGTGTCAATTGTCTACATTTAAAATGTAGACAATTTTAAATTTTGGAGTATTTTGAATTCTGGAATTCCAGATTAATGGATGCTCAACCCTCATCAGAAAAGAGGCATCCTCCTCATGGACAAAGTTTGAGAGAGAATTTGTAGCTATATACATTGTCTCTCAAAGAATCTGGAGGTATGCAGAATTTGCATTTAAAGGCATGCGTTGGTATACACTATGGTCCATTGTGTGGTCTGTGTTGGCTTTTTTAAATTGTGAATTTTAGACTTACTGTACATTTTGTTGGTATGAATGATTTTAATGTGCTTTAATCTTGCATCTGTGTCTTTTAATGGTCTTATGTTTTTATCTATGAATTTAAAATATGTTGTGACTTTCCTTAAGTCTTGAGGAGAAGTATGCAAAAATAAATGCTATTACTGTTTTTCTTATTCTTCACTAGGTCACACTGCTATACTTCTATGCTCTATTATTATTATTATTATTGCTGAAGCCCAGGAGCAAGCCATCAGATTGAAAAATCAGCTGATGACCCAAAATGCAGACTGTGCAAGGAAGCGGGAATGTAGCACCAAGAATGTGGCGCAGCTGGCTGGGTGTCAGCTGCATAAGATCTCTACTGACCAGAAGGTCATGAGTTCGAGGCCTGTTGTGTAGCCTGTTGTCAACCTTTGCAACCCGAAAGACATTTGCATCTGTCAAGTAGGAAATTAAGGTACCACTCAGTGGGGAGGCTAAATTTAACTAATTTACGAGGCCATAAAAAGATCTCCAGAAAACACGCTGAGGAATGAAGGAGTGCGACAGCTCCCCCTGGTGGCCAGATGTTAAATTGCCTCTGTCTGTCTTGTGTGTTTGTGTGTCTAAATGTAATGTGTACACTGTAATCCGCCCTGAGTCCCCTGTGGGGTGAGAAGGGCGGAATATAAATGAAGTAAATAAATAAATAAATAAGCGGATGAATCCATTGATCATATCCTCAGCTGCTGCAAGAAAATCTCACAGACAGACTACAAACAGAGCTACAACGATGTAGAACCTATGTCACAAGTACCACCTGCCAGTAATAAAGAACTGTTGGGATCATAAACCTATAAAAGTAGTGGGAAATGAACATGCAAAAACACTGTGGGACTTTCGAATCCAGACTGACAAACTTTTGGAACACAATACACCAGACATCACGATTGTGGAAAAGAAAAAAGTTTGTATTATTGATGTTACCATACCAGGTGACAGTCACATTGAATAAAAACAAGCTCAGCTGTTATCAAGATCTCAAAATCGAACTGCAGAGGCTCTAGCATAAACCAGTACAGGTGGTCCCAGTTGTTATCGGCACACTGGACGCCATGCCAAACGATCTCAGCCGGCATTTGGAAACAATAAACATTGAGAAAATCACGATCTGTCAACTGCAAAAGGCCACCTTACTTGGATCTGCACGCATCGTTCGACAATACAACACACAGTCCTAGATGCGTGGACAGTGTTCAACTTGTCCAGCATATATATCTTGTTTGCTGTGACATACTATGTCTTTGTTTTAGTAAAATAATAATAATAATACTGAAGGCGACTCCCAACATAATAAAGGCGAACATTCAATGCCAATATAAAATAAAGAGAAAAATATAGTCCAACTGGTTCATGCACAATGAAGGGGAAACACAAGAAAACTCCTTAATCTTTGTTCATGCATCTGCCTAAAAATTCACTGATACACAAATACACACACCAGCTTATTTTCCACATTTAGGAAGACAAAGTGGAACCATGGGGGGATTTTGGAAGCACACTCTCATGTTTCAGTTGACAAGATTTCACCATAGCTTTCAATATGATGATGCGTTGATAGTTTAAACTAAAATTTGTTAATAACACACCATCAACACCTAGTTTAATGCTCCTAAATGAGAAGCAGATTGTTCCAATCTCTTCAGCCATGCCAGAGGAAGAACATTGCAAGTTCCGCATATTTTCCTTTGAGGGAAGTAAAGCTTGGAGAGCACCTTTTAGACAAAATACGTCAGACAGAGAAGTGCTTGTGTAGTTCTTCTCCTTTTCAGGTCCATCTCTACACAGTAGAATTAATGCACGTTGATACCACTTTAACTGCAATGACTCAATGCTAAGCAATCATGAGGACTGCAGTTTGGTGAGTCACCAGTTCTTTATTTATTTATTTATTTATTTCTTGGGCTTCTAGGCCGCCACTCCCGGGAGGCTCAGGGCGGCTCACAGCAAGTAAAAAGTACAATAAAACACATCAAAATAAAACACATTAATAAAACACGCAATAAAACATCGGATTAAAATGCAAAATGCTGTACGGCATAGCGAAATGCAATGGGGTAACAACCTCAGCGGGCTGTGTGCACAGGTATCTAGAGACCGAAGGCCTTCTGGAAGAGGAAAGTTTTACATGCCCGTCTAAAGGGCAGAAGGTCTTGGAGGGCTCGGGTTTCGGCCAGGAGAGCGTTCTATAGCGTAGGAGCAATTACAGAGAACGCTCTCCTCCGGGTTGCAGTTAGCCTACAAACCTTAGCAGATGGAATGACCAGCAAGTTGGTGTTTTCTGGCCGTAGTGATCTCGTAGGGCAATATGGGGAAAGATGGTCCCTCGGGTACGCTGGCCCCAGACCGTGCAAGGCCTTAAAGGTGAGCACCAACACTTTGAAGGTGATCCGGTGCTCAATTGGGAACCAGTGCAGATCCTGCAAAACAGGTGTTATGTGACCGCCTGCTGGAGAACCAGACAGGAGTCGGGAAGCAGTGTTCTGCACCAGTTTGAGCTTCCGGGTCACCGACAGAGGAAGGCCAACGTAGAGCGCGTTACAGTAATCAAGTCTCGAGATGACCGTGGCTTGGATCACCGTGGCCAGGTCGTTCCAGGATAGATAGGGGGCCAGCCGTCTCGCCTGTCTCAGATGGAAAAAAGCAATTTTGTTGACCATGGAGACCTGGGTCTCCATGGTCAGTTGGGAGTCCAAATGAACTCCCAAGCTCTTTACAGAAGGCGATGGGCATAACGCCACACCGTCCAGGGTCGGATGCTGGACATCCCAGGCCTTTATAAGGCCTTTAGCAGAATATGCTAAAGGCCTTATAAAACTACAACTGACATGGAAAACTTCTACTCCTGATCACAGCTCTACAGAGCTGCTTTCTATCTTTATAAAGAAGGACAAATGTGCAAAAGACGTAGAAAAATTAGATATAAAACTATGTCGTATCTGGTTTGTTGCTAAATATAAAACACAATTAGATCTTTTTAGAGGTTACTCAGACTCTTGAATACACTACAACAGCAAAATGTGCTGGTGCTCCATTCATCATCCCCGTAGCCTGCCCACACTGACTCCTGGAATTTAATGAAGGCACATTTACCACTTGGCCTCTCAGCCAGGGTGTGTCAGGAGAGAACCAGATTGTATTTACACTCCCTGCAACTCACATTCTGGAAATGCCACAATATACACTCCTCAGCAAACTCTGTTTTATATAACTAGGGCTGTTTTCCATTATATTTACAGCACACATTTAAAAGTTTTTTAAAAAAAGATGAGAGGTGGAATCAAAAGCAAAAATGGCATGTCTTGCCTTTTGAACTCTAAATAAATGCAGGGTGAAATGTGGTGTAACAAGTACATTTCCAGACATACAATATGATAGACCCGTGCTAAATTATGTTGTATCAACTGGTATATATTATCCATTGAAAAGACATGGAATTTTTCAGAGGAAGAGGTGGGTGGTGTGGCCACTGAGTTTCAGTGGAAGTCTTTCAGAGTGGAGTGATGAAGCAAAAGCTGGAGACGAGAAATGGAAGGGCAGAAAGAGCAGAGAAAGAAATGTCTATGTTCTACACTTGTCACCAAGGCAATGACATCTCTGGCCCATTCCCTGTCTGCAGCCTGCAACGCCTTTAATCAAGAAATAGTTTTCTAAGATTTACAGAGATACTCACAGGAACACCTCAGCAAGCAAGAGTCCAAAAGTGGCAGGCTAAAACTTGGCTGATACCAAGTGAGAGATATTCTCCTGGGCACACAGAAACCTGGACAAAACTGGAAGGCACTGAACAGACTGCGCTCTGGCACCACGAAATGCAGAGCCAACCTTAAGAAATGGTAGAATCCACGACATGCGAGTGTGGAGAAGAGTAAACTACAGACCACCTTTTACAATGCAGTCTGAGCCATGCCACATGCACAATGGAGGAACTTCTTATGGCAACACCAGAGGGACTCCAAGTGGCCAGCTTCTGGTCAAAGGACATTTAGCATAATGCCTAGTTTTTAAACTCTGTGGTTTTTTTAAAAATACATTACACCTGTACTCTCAGTTTACTTCTCTTAAGATAAATAAATACTAAGACTTCCCCACCCTTATATACACATAGGCAAACTATTCTCCCCAGCCTTGAGGACCAGACTCTTAAAAAAAAGGATGAAAGTTTATCAAATTCTGATTTTTGTGTCAACTGAGATAATGTGTAAGAAAAAAAGAATGATTATTCTTATATTTCTTCATCCCCTTCCTACTCTCTACTGCCTCCTTCAAGCTGTCTTTTCCATCTTCATCTAATCTTTACTTTTCGTGCACTATCTCTATTCCTCCATTAACTCCTGCATCAAATCACTTTGGGAACAGTATCCCATTTTGTTGTCGTTGATACATTAACTCGGTTTCAATCTTGGAGAAGGTGAAAGAAGAGGAGGAAGAGCAGGAGGAGGAGGAGGAAGAGATCTCTCTTCTTCTATTTCTTAGGGAAATATAGTCCCTATTTTAGGGTTACCAGAGTGAAAACTGGAGCAAGCTCCTGCACTTTTAGGTTGTGGAGAAGCAGGGATTTCAGTAAGTGTTAGCTCGCCACATGCCAAGCTACATCTGCTAAAGTTCCCTCTTCTACACACCCTTAAAGACACACAAAGCTTCTCCATTTTTCAATCTGGAAATCTAAAATCCTTTCCATTATGTCAGATGTGAACCGATGGTGCCTAAAGAAATAAATAAAAAGTTCAGAGACAATATGAGTGGGGACTTCAGGGACACTTCAGAGAAGAGGAGATAAGGACAATGTCCTACTGCTGTAATAATAGTGTGGTCTAGCACAGTGATTTTCAACCAGTGTGCCGCGGAACACTAGTGTGCCGTGAGAGATCATCAGGTGTGCCGTGAGAAATTACAGTGGAGAGAGAGAGAGAGAGAGAGCCTAGCAGGAAACTTCAGACAGCGGAAATGAGGCTTTTCTGGCCGAAGCAGCAATGCCAGCTAGCCTGGCTGCAGTCAGGGAGAGCCCTCGGTGTCCAGAACTTTCCTCCCTCCCTCCTCCCTCTCTCCTTCCCTTCCTTCCCTCCCTCTCCATGCCAAGGGCTACATGGCCGGGCTGCAGCTCCTCCTGCTTCCTAGCTCCTGGGCGCTCTTCTGCCCTCTTCCCCTCCGGCAGCAAGGAGGAGGAGAGGGAGGAGGAGTCAGCGGGAGCTGCTCCCATCTGACCCCACTCCTGGAGGCTCGAGGCGAGGCTTTCTGCCCTCTAGCCCCTCCACACCGGGGAAGGAGAGCAACCCCTCATCTCCTGGTCTCTCCTGGCTGGGCTCCAAGTTTGCTGCAGAGCAGAGGCCAGCATGCGCAACTCCACAGCCCAGCTTGGTTCCTTCACAATCTGGCCCCAAGGCGACAGCAGGGAAGCCGAAGGGACGTGTGGGGGGTGAGGCACTCTTGGGGGGCTGAACCCCTTCAGGAAGGAGAGCTGGGGGTAGCGATGGCTGTGAGCCTCCGTCGCAGTTTGTTCCGAGGCTCGGAACCACCCTGTGTGCTCAATTCCTATTCGACCTGCTCAGCCGAGCTCGCGTGCACTTCGGCAACTCAGTACAGCCCTCCCCCGCGGGACAGTGATGGGCCTCCTGTGCGTGGGCCTCCCGGGGTGTGTGTGGGTGGGGGGTTTGGCAGAAGCAGCGGCATCACGAGGGGGGAGGGTGAGTTAGTAAAATGACAGAGTGTCATTTTGTGTCATTTTGGTTGGTGGTGTGCCCCAGGAATTTTTAAATGTAAAAAATGTGGTACGGCTCAAAAAAGGTTGAAAATCACTGGTCTAGCAATAGGAAGAGACTAAGCCCAAGGGAGTTTTAAATACTGTTTTTCAAATACCTATTTTAAATAGCTGTGAACCACACTTGGTGACTTAGGCATTCATTCTAATCTCAGCCTAACCCATTTTACAGGTTTGTTGACAGGCTACATCACCTTAAGCATGCTGGAGTAACACTAGCATAAAAATGTAATTTTAAAAGGACCGACAAGGCATCTGGCACTGTCTGTGAAAAAACTGGTTTGCGGTGGATACCTCACAAACAACCAATGCTTGGAATGTGGTCGTTCTTCCAAAACATGTAATATTTAAAGAAGGTATTCAGAGAAGATATTAAAAATCTGACAAAACATTTTAATGGTAACACTGTTTGAAGGCAAACAACATATTTTTACTTTTCCAAAATATTTTTTTCACATCCCGAGAATGTTGTTTTCTACCCTGTCTCCACATCCCACCTCATCCCTCAATAGAAAAATTATCCAAACAGAAAAATGTGTTCAGAGTTGGAGTGAAGCCTAGCCAAGTTTCACTGTAAGGTCTGCTATCCCTAAATCTGATTTTCTAATCTCATTGCTCGCTGAATTCGTTTCTACATAAGGCTAGACAGCCAGTATTAATGCACTTTTTATGAATGTACTTTTTATTTTAAAACTAATTTTAAAATTAATTTACTTTGTTTTTATATGTAATTACTGTATGTATTATTTATATGTAATGGCATCGAATTGTGCAGGATTTAAGCCGCCCTGAGTCCCATCCCGTCCTGTCCCCACTGGGGGGTTGAGAAGGACTGGGTACAAATGTTTGAAATAAATGAATAAATAAAATAAACTGTAAAAAGTACATTTTGAAACAAATTTCAGAACCAAATTCCAAATGAAAAAAAAAAGGATCCAATGAAATAGATGTCTCCCACAAGGAATATTTGGGAAGGGGAGGGGGGGAGGGGGGAAAACTGGATAGGTAAAGAATGGTAAAGGAGATAATGTAATCAATATAATGTGTCATATGGGGTAATAATAATATATTGTCGTGTAAATGCAATTGTTACAAATTACGTACATCTAGCCAAAAAAGGAACATTTTGACAGGTTGGTGCCAGAAAAGTCTTTTCAGAAGGGGTTATTACTGTCTACTTGTTAACAGATCAAGCACAGGTGAGCCTCCATTATCAAGAATTCCAAAACTCAAAATGTTCCAAAATTCACAAATGTTCACAGGAACAGATAAGATAGTGACACCTTTGCTTTCTGGTGGTTCAATTGTACACAAATTTTGTTTGAAGCAAAAAATATTTTAAAACTTGTGTATAAAATTATTTTCAGGCTATGTTTATATGGTACATGTGAAATATAAATTAATTTCGTGTTTAGACGTGGATCCTAACTTCAAGATATCTCATTTTGCAAATACAGATGTTCCAAAAATTTTAAAAATCCAAAATCCAAAATGTTTCTTGTCCCAAGCATTTTGGATAAGAGATTTGTACCCTGTACATATGACATTCTCATATCACTGTTCTTAACTACAGCCAGAAAAATCCCAAAAGACCAGACTTTCACTGAATTTATGCTTATGGACCTGCATCAATGCTGCTAGCCCTTATGGTAGAGATGTACCCTATTATTATTATTCCACTTTTTCTCTCTTAAAAAGAAACTCAAAGCCACTAATGATGTTGACAAAATAAAATGATGTACAATTTAAATCAAAAACTTACAAACACTAAAACAGACGGCAGGAGCAGAAGGAAAAATATGTGGTAATCGTGGCCAAAGAAGCAAAAGACACAACATGATGGCAAGAAGTTCATTCACTAACAGGAACAAGCACTGTCAACAACCAAACCACTGCTGCTGACTCAGAGACTTCCCTCTACTTGTATTGAACTCCGTGGGCTGTTTCTCAATTGGGGACAAAAACTTCGTGTAGAAAAAGGTATGTAAACTATCCCATTTGGAGTGCCATGTCAGTATTTATTTTGCCACACAAAGCTGGTGTAACCAAACAGAACACACCGCACAAAGGTAACAGCAGTTCAGCACTTCACAAAATTGGATTTTGAAACAGGGTCTCTAAATGAAACATCCTGCTGGAGGAAGGTATGCTCCATTTTTTTGCTTCTGCTGCCTGGTCTGAAAAAGAAGGTACTATACCCCCTTATACTGTATTATCTCCACACCATTTGGACCAAAGGACAAGTTTGCTGAAAGAACCATGCTGCTGGCTGCAGACATTTCTCCCGCAGTGGCTCAATGGGTTAAACTCTTGTACTAGCTGAATTGCTGACCTGAAGGAAAGCGGTTCAAATCTGCGAGACAGAATGAGCTCCCATCTGACAACTGCAGCTCATGCAGGGACATTAGAGAAGGTTCGCATAGGATGGTAACACATCCGGGCGTCCCCTGGGCAACATCTCTGCAGACGGCCAATTCTATCACAGCAGAAGCGATTTGCATTTCTGACACGATAGAAACATTCTCCCCTGAAGAATATACACTTTTGGAGTCTACATCAGTCACACTGCGGCTTCTACATCCACTATGGGCATAATGAGGAGCAAGAGGGAAATTTTAAAGCACTCCAGAAAATCCAGTTTTTCAGAATAAGGAGATACAATATTTAGAGAATAAACTAAGCCCAGCTCCTAAGAAGCTTAATGTACACCCAAAGCTACATATCTGATATGAGGGGGAGGAATGGAATGGAACATCATGAAAGAAGACATACCTAGCTGACTTGCACACTCAAGAGGAGCATTCACAACATTTCTGTGGCAGATTTCATCAGATATATCAGCACATTCATTCTTATCTCATTATTTCCCCAATGAGCTTTCCCCATATCCCATTTTATTTATCTTCACAATATCCATGTCAGATAGATTCAACTCAAAGATGGAAAATGGCTGAATGCCAGATAATTAATTTCATGGCAAAGTGTTGGTTTGGACCTCAGTATCCTTAGACCTAACCTGATATGCTAACTACCAGACAGCTTTTCCATTAATAGATATAGCTCACACATCCTCACAGTTATGAAGGCTAAACCCAACTATAAGAGGACTGCTGATAGAATAAGGCCATACTGGTTATCAGAGGGCTCCTACCAATCAGACCAGTGACAGAACTATAACAAAATGTTGTGGCATTCTAGTTGTCAAATGCACTCCCTGGAGAAGCTCATCTAGTGCCAATATTGAGATCTTTTCACTGCCAGGTGAACAACATTTTTCTAGATCAGTGATCCTCAACCTCCCTAATGCTGCAACCCATTAATACAGTTCCCCATGTTGTGGTGACCTCCCAACCATAACATTATTTTCATTGCTACTTTGTAACTGTAATTTTGCTACTGTTATGAATTGTAATATAAATATCTGATATGCAGGATGTATTTTCATTCACTGAACCAATTTTGGCACAAATACCCGATACGCCCAAAATTGAATACTAGTGGGATTTGGGGGAGGGGTGATTTTGTCATTTGGGAATTTTAGTTGATGGGATTTGTAGTTCATCTACAATCAAATAACATTCCGAACTCCATCAACGATGGAATTGAACCAAACTTGGCACACAGAACTCCCATGGCCAACAGAAAACATCCAGAGAGCACTGTGGACTCAAACTATGATGGATCTGGACCTAACTTGGCACGAATACTCAATCTGTATTCTGAACTCTACCAACGACAGAATTGGGCCAAACTTCCCACACAGAACCACCATGACTAACAGAAAATACTGTGTTTTCTGATGGTCATTGGAAACCCCTTTAACACCCCCTCACAACCCTCCCTGAGGACCCGACCCCCAGGTTGAGAAACACTGTTCTAGACACATTATTTTTAAGAATATGCTAAAGTATGCCTTTAGGAATATGCTTAAATATATATATAGTGTGTCAATGTGCTTTAAGAATATGCTTAATTATATAAAGTGTGTCATAAACCCTGCAAAACCCACCTCTTTAAACAGGCCTTCAATGGGTAGGCCCGGCTCATCCGCCGCCATTTAGCTCTAGCTTTTAGTACATGCTGTACCACTGTTTTAAGTAATTCCGTCTATCTGTTTTATTGCTACTATTGTTTTTAACTGTGTTCAATATGTATTGCTGTGCCTAACTGTAAGAATAGTTCGGCAGCATAGAAGCTGAAATTAATAAATAAATAAATAATAATAAAGGCCCCGGACAAGCTTCCAAGGAAATGAGTGCAAGTAACATAACAGATTTCTGCCCAGGACCCTGCAAAGGCTCTACCAACAAGTGTAAACCATACTGGTCTAGTTGAACAATTAGTCTGATCTAGTGCAAGGCTGCTGTGGCATTCCTGTGTAGACCCTTTCCATAAACAATGTGTCCATCCCAAAGTGGAGACCCCCAACCACTTCCTGCAATCGTTCCTACCTCTCGAAGCTCAAGCCTCTGAGCCACAGCTTCCAGGCTTTCCTGCCCTGTGCTCTCCACCGATAGTGTGAACTCCACAAACTCATTGTTAAGCAGCTGGATACGGGCCACCAAGCAGCTCTTGCTGGACACTGTGTAGCGTCGAGTTCGTTTCAGTTTTAGTCCAAAAGGCAGAGGCATTTTTCTTCCCTAGCACATTCACACGAAGTCACAAAAAAACATCCGGGAAGATTTCCCGTCAACAGTCAGGAGCAGCAAAGTCCCCAGATGATCAACCGCCGGCGGCAGCCATGAAAGAGTAGCAGGTTGTTCTCCAAGTCCTGTGCAAAGCCAGCATCCACAGCAACCCTGCAAAGGAAAGGAAAGGAGTTAGGAACAGGAAACACTACCAAATTTTGGTGATTCACATTGTCCACTGACATTTGCTAAGTTTTACCTGTAAACTGTAATTTGGTTGTTAGTTTTCTCCACATAACATTTCATGTTACTTCCCATACACCAGTGTTTTTCAACTTTTTTGAGCCGCGGCACATTTTTTACATTTACAAAATCCTGGGGCACACCACCAACCAAAATGACACAAAATTACACTCTAAAACAGTAATACATATAGTTAATATGTTTTTAAATGTATTTATACATTCAGTGTGAAACCTGGGCCTGTTTCAATGAACACAACATATATACATATGACTTCCTCTCACATATTTATACATGGCTATCATGTCTTCTCCCAGCCTTCTCTTCTTCAGGCTAAACATGACCAGCTCTTCAAGCCGCTCCTCATAGAGCTTGTTCTCCAGACCTTTGTAAAATTTCACCCTGAGTGAAACTTGCTTCCAGTTAACTATGGATGCCATGAAGCTGTTATAAACAGTTCCTTGGGGGGGAGGCAACTCATAAAAAATCCAGTAAAATAGTTTAAAAAATAAAAATTTCCAAGCAGAGAGGCTCAATTTGTTTCTTGGAAACCTTTGTGGGGGTTGCTAGGAGAGGGGAGAATGCCAATTTCCCACGGCACACCTGATGATCACTCACGGCACACTGGTTGGGAAACACTGCCATACACCATCTCACGAACAGTTTACACGATGGGTTGTCACTATTATATTACTCATATATTACTAAGAAAATAGGATTTTAACTTTCATAAAGTTATGATTAAGGCTGGATTTAAACTGGATTTAAACATCTCATATTCTTAACTAGGATTTTCTAGGTTATAATGCTAACCAGCAGGAGTACGGTATAACACTAAACCTGTTGCAAAGACAAAACTGCAAATGAACAATGTCCTAGAAGACAGAACGATATGGAAACTGGAGACATTTACTGAGCGCAGGGAAGGGAATTAATGTACACTAGCTGACACATTCGGAAGGGATCACATTACTTCAATTCTTTCCATAGCATTCAAATACAGCTTAATATCAAACAGCGTGTATGTAATATGATAAGTTAAAAAACAGAACTGTTAGGGATGTCTCTGTATCCTGCATTGGCACCACTCCCAGGATGGCAGTAAATATTCCTGGAAAAGGGAGATACATCTGTTCCCTGGAACCTCTTGGCATTAAACAAGGCTAAACAGTTGTCCAGACAGCATGCATTCCACAATAGTCCTGCAATACAAATGTACTCTAAATAAGTCTTGGCGAACCGCTCCCCCCCCCCACACACACACACACATGCACAGTGTCCCAAACATACCAGCTACCTTAAAAAAACCCAACAACAACAGAAAGGAATATTCTAACTAGTTCATGACAGGGGGTGATTTCACCTGATCTGGACTACAAAGGTTACAACTTATCTTAGTTAACTTTATGAAATGACCAATGTTTTCCTTTCCAATGTCTGCTTTTGAAAAAAATCAAAAACCCATTCCAGTCACATGGAAGCAAAGAACATCTAGTGATGTTTCCTGCCAAGTGCAGCAGGATGTGTGGCTGGCAGGAAGCTGTGGAGAAAGCCTGCTACTTTCCACCAACCACCCTTCCTGAAAAACGTAATGCAACATTCGTTGATGTGGCATCTCTCCAAAGGCATTCGGGAAAGCTGTAGAAGCTGTACATATTGTTAAGCAGAGTCAATCTATTTCAAAGTAAATAAAATCAAAGTGTGTGTGTGTGTGTGAAAAGTCTCATAATTCATTTACAATATTGCTGTGACTCATTTGTTGCACTTACAAACTGACCTATTGTCCTTGGGGTAATACATGTAATCAAATAACATGACAAAAACCAAGAATGAACATCAAAAAAACTATAAAATTTAAATTAAATTAAAAGTGGCTATTAAAACAGCTGGTGCGGAGTTATGGGCTGGAGTGCCACCAGTACGCTGACGACACCCAGCTCATTCTGAGGATGGAGGACAGGCCGGGATCCATCCCCGATAATTTCCAACACTGCCTCGAGGCCGTTACTGGATGGCTGCGTGCCAGTAGGTTGAGGGTGAATCCGGCGAAGACGGAGATCTTGTGGTCGGGCCGCTCGGGTGGTGTAGATGTCCAGCTTCCGACCCTGGGCGGTGTGGCGCTATGCCCATCGCCTTCCGTTAAGAGCCTGGGGGCCCATCTGGACTCCCAGCTGACCATGGAGGCCCAGGTCTCCGCGGTCAGCAAGGTTGCTTTTCATCTGCGACAGGCTCGGAGGCTGGCCCCTATATCTCCGGAATGACCTGGCCACGGTGATCCAAGCTACGGTCATCTCAAGGCTGGATTACTGTAACGCTTTCGTTGGCCTTCCTTTGTCGGCGACCGGAAGCTCAAGCTGGTGCAGAACACTGCCGCCCGGCTCCTGTCTGGAACCCCAGCAGGCCGCCACATCACACCTGTTTTGCAGGATCTGCACTGGCTCCCAATCGAGCACCGGATCTCCTTCAAGGTGTTGGTTCTTACCTTTAAGGCCTTGCATGGCCTGGGGCCAGCGTACTTGAGGGACCGACTCACCCCACACTGTCCCCGAGATCACTACGCTCCGAGGATGCTAATTTGTTAGAGATACCCTCGGCGAAATCGGCTAAACTGACATCTACTCGCCGGAGGCGTTCTCCGTTATAGCTCCTACGCTGTGGAACGCCCTCCCGGCTGGAACGCTGGCTATAAAGGACCTGCTCCCGTTTAGACGCGCCTGCAAAACTTATTTGTTTAAGCAGGCCTTCGGTGAGTAGGTCCTGCCCATGTTCCGCTTAGCCGCTGTCCTGGGGTGTCACGCTATCTAATTTCTGAACTGTAACCTGGGGGTTTTGTATTTTGCTGTTTTAACTGTTTAATTGTCTTAGATGTTTTATCGCATTGCTTGTGCGTAGTTGTACCTTCGGTTCCTGTGAGCCGCCGCGAGCCTCAGGGAGTCGGCGGCATAGAAACCCGAATAATAATAATAATAATAATAATTAAAAAATAGAATTTTAAAAGTAATTGACAGCTCCATTGAAATAAACTTTTGAGAAAAATATTTTTCCTTCCCCAAAGATTTCATAGCGCTTTACCTTACCAATCTAACAAACAGTAGAAAAAATACTGATTGTAAAAAATGGATCAATCCTTCCATAAACATATTCTTCCTTTCCAAACTTATTCTTTTGTATGTGCTGTTAGCATGAGCAATAGCAAACATGAATAATTCTCTGGTCTGCCAAACATTTGTCACAGGTGCAAAGAAAACCTAGAACCTGAACGTGGTAAACTCTAGGACTAGCTTGAATTCCTTGCGTTTCCATTGTGACAAAGGAGAGCCACTGTGGTGCAGTGGTTTAGGTATGGGAATGTGACTCTTGAGACCAGAGTCTAAATCCCTGCTTGTCGCACACCGGCCGTGAACCAGGGCCCTTTAAATATTCACACAACCACGGCTGGAAATAACAGTTTATTTATTGAAGTAAACAATGTCCAAAAAAAATCAGTAAACATGAAAATAGCCATGGCAAAAAGCATTCGAGAAAATCCCAGGAAATATTCCCAAAGCCTCAGGCTAATTAAGTTGTAAGGTCTCTGAATATAAATCCACTAAGAAGCAACAGAACTTAAAACTAGGATAGTCCCCAAAAAGGCAAGCTCAAAGTCCTGTCATGAATGAACAAAAAATCATGAAATCATGCAGTTGAATCGAAAGTTGACCAGGAACTGAATTTCAACCTTTACAGGGCTAATAACAAGATCTCAGCATTCTAACATTTCCCTGGGAAAATAACAGCTGCGGCTAGAATTAGCAAGCCAGGTGTCTCAATTCCCGCCCACTGGACTCTCAGAAAAACTAAATTCCCTTAACTGATTTCCAGAGTTTCATCACCTTGGCCCTGAACTCAGGCCCGGGTCAGGCCCTTTTGCCGCCCTAGGCCGAAGGGTCTGCCTCTGCCCCTCCCCGCCCCCGCCCCGCCCCCCAGTTCCGCCCCTCCCCACCCCCGCCTCCTCGCCGGATTGAAGGAAGGAGAGCGGGGCGAGGAGGAGAAAGAGGCGCCCTCCCGCCGCGCGTCCTGCGTGCCGCCCACCCCTTTTTGGCAGGGATGGCGCCACACAAGGGAGGAGGGCCGGCGGCGCGGCTTATCTCCGCCCCTCCCCACCCCCGCCTCCTTGCTGGCACAAGGAGGAGGGAAAGCCCCACTCCCGGACCCGATGCGGGGCCTCCCACGGCTTCTCCTCCCTCCCTCAGCCACCATGCCGGCCTGAGAAGCGGCTGAAATCGCCCTTTTCAGGCCGGCTTTAGGAGGGAGGGAGGATCGGCTCCGCGCCGGCGAGGAGGCAGGGGCGGAGCTGGAGGCGAGGAGGGGCGGAGTCAGGGGCAGAGCCGATCATCCCTCCCTCCTAAAGCAGAGCCGAGGGGAGCAGAGCAAAGGGAGGGGGCAGCCGCGCACGCGCCCTTTTAAAAAAAATCGAATTTTTTTTGAATTTTTGGGGGGAGTTTTTTTTAAAAAAAATTGGGGGGTCCGGATCTGCTGCCCCCCCAAAAGTTCCGCCCAAGGCCATGGCCTAGGGTGGCCTTATGGGTAATCCGGGCCTGCCTGAACTGAAAATCACACAGATCCCAGCACACCACCACAACCCACAACCCCTGAAGCCACAGAAGCCACAGGCCCAACACTGCTCAACAACGGAAGCCCATTTGGTGGCTTTGAGTGAGTCACATTTTCTAAGCCTTCTGAACAAAACTTGCCAAGAAAATCCAATCATATTATTTGAAGGAACACAACAACAAGGCATATTAGTCAGTTGCGAGAACAGCAATGATTGTTTGACATCTTAAAGATCAACAAAAGTTATTATATCATGAGATAAGCATCGCTATCTGATATGGGGGACTGACAATTCTCTCCTACTATTTATTTATTTAATTTATTTCCTATATTTATACCATGCCCTTCTCCCCCCGAAGGGGGATTCAGAATACTTAGATCTTTGGGACTGGAGATTCCTAACAAACAAATCCTTTGTGAGAAAGTGATTGGTTCCCCGGTGATTATCTGCTTTGAAGTAGATACTAACTAACTTTATTTCTTATGAGTCGCCCTCCACCAAAGGTGTTCTGGGCGACTTACACAATTAAAATAAACAGGTTACATAGTCACCGCTTGTTACTAACAATCATAGGCACTTCTGAAAAGCCATGTCTTAAGTGCCCCTTAAAATGCATGTAGATCAGGAGTGGCTCTTTGGTCTGGCGGTAGGGAGTTCCACAAGATTGGGGCTACAATGGAGAAGGATCTCTGTCTTGTGGTCTCCAAACGAACCTCTCTAGGGCCAGGGACATAGAGAAGATTCTCATGAGCTGACCGTGGCAGTCCCTGGTGGTGGAGTGGCATTAAACCGTCTCTTAGATATGAAGGACCCTGACCTCAAAAGGCCTTGAATGCTAGGACCAGGGTCTTATAGACGACTCTGTGTTCAACCGGCAGCCAATGCAAGCGCTGCAGAGACGGCATTATATGGCACCTCATTGATGTTTTTGTGAGGAGTCTAGCGGCTGCATTTCACACAATTTGGATCTTGCAAATTGCTGCTCGAGGTAAGCCCACATACAAAGCATTGCAGTAATCCAGCCTCAACGTAACCATGGCATGGATTACCGTAGCCACCGCCTCTGTTGGTAAATAAGGCACCAACTGCCTCGCTTGGCGTAGATGAAAGAAGGCCCTTTTACTAGTGGAGGCAATCTGGGCTTCCATGGTCATTTTTACTTTCAATTTGTGGGCACATATATTATGCCAAGGACCAGTACTATATCTGTGCCTGATGTGTACAATAATTTATTTGAACAGCACAGATTTAGCAGGCTAAAGTGTTATCCAAATTTTTCAACAGGTATATAAACTCACCAATGGCAATACCTTTCCACGGTAATGGAATTGCATGAGGCCAGAGGCTATGCTGATGGCAGCACTGTTACTGGTAAGGCCTCCCACATCGAACAGGCTTTTACTGAGAAGCCAGACTAAATGTGCCAAACAGCTACAGGGCAGGAACCTTCGGTGACACTTCCGGAGGATTCTTCGGAGACAGTGGCAGTGGCATCAAAGCTAACACTTGTTACGACTGCACAGAAATAAACTCCTTTTGAATTCTTTTTATCATGAAAACTCTATCAACAGACAATTTAACATGAAACAAGAGTTATGGTAGTGCCAGAAGATGAAATTCCCAGATCAGATAGCATTAATCAAACTCCCAAGGTAGAGCGGATGACAACTACAAGTAGCACTGTGGCTAATGACGCAACTGGACTCATGCTGGAACCATGTTCAGCTGTTGATGTGCTCAGAGGTGAAAGGAAATTCCAAAGCAGCACAACACATATGAGAGGAACAAGGAATGTGAGAAGCATGAATCAGGGGAAGGTAAACATAATAAAACAAGAAAATAAAACAAATATAAACACTGCATACTTGAGGTTAGCAAAAAAACACGAAGAGGAATTTTGAGTCAAATAATTACACAGTGCTTTAAATTGCAAATGAAATAAAACCTGACTTGTGATTTTGAGATATTCTCATTTTTTAATGAGACATTTAATTTTTTGCAAGGATTCCTCGAGGCCTGATCATTATTTGGAGGCTCCCTCCAAGACAAAAAAGTAGAGAAAATCTGCTTCAAAGCATATCATCACTGGGGAACCCATCACTTTCTCACAAAGGATTTGTTTGTTAGGAATCCCCAGTCCCAAAGATCTAAGTATTCTCAGCTCTGCAACTTGAACATGATGCTCTTTCTTTAAAATTTAGATCTTATTTTGTAATGATTTTTATCTTTTCCAAGGACCTAATCCTCACATTACCTAGGGCAGCATTCATGTCAATAGTTAATATTCCAGTCACATGTAGCCATGGATGCTCCTGCTTCCACAACAGGTGGTTGTGTATACTGTTCCCTCCCTCCATGAAGATTAATCCTTCCCGTAGTTATCTGCATGTCTGGTTTTGTGTAACTTCCCGTACCTTGGGAAGTCTGACTTGGCCACGGTAGTCCACACTCTTGTTACATCCCGAATAGATTACTGCAACACACTCTACGTGGGGCTGCCTTTGAAGACGGTTCGGAAACTTCAACTAGTACAACGATCGGCAGCCAGATTACTAACTGGGGCGACATACAGGGAGCATACCACCCCCCCCCCCCAATCCGTTATGCCAGCTCCACTGGCTGCCGGTCCATCTCCGAGCCCAATTTAAAGTGCTGGTTCTGACCTTTAAAGCTCTAAATAGTTCTGGCCCAGCTTACTTGTCCGAATGCATCCACCCCTATGTCCCACCTCGAAAGCTAAGATTATCTGGGGAGGCCCTGTTCTCGCTCCCGTCAACGGCTCAAATGCGCTTGGCAGGGACAAGGGATAGGGCCTTCTTGGCGGTGGCTCCCCGTCTATGGAACACCCTCCCAACTGACATAAGATTGATCTCTTCTCTTCTAACATTCCAGAAGAAAGTAAAGGCATGGCTTTGGGACCAGGCGTTGGGTCAATAGAAGTAGCAGCACCCTAAAGGGATGAACTGGATTGACGTTAAGACTGACGAGGCTGGTTTATGTTTTTAATTGATGATTGTATCTGATTTTAATTATGGTATTTAATTATGTTGTGTATATGTTGTGATTTTCTTGTAACAGTTGAAATAGCCTCTAAATGGGAGGCTCAATGTAAGCCGCCCTAAGTCCCCTTTCGAGGGTTGAGAAGGACAGGATAAAAATGTGATAGATAAATAATAAATAAATAAATAGTGAACATATTGACTCCCTCTCCCTCACTACTGGCAATATTGACTACAACTGATGCAAGCAGCGATCTGGAGGGCCATATGTTCACCAGACCAGCTTTATGAAAGATGGAACAAAATGTGCTCTAGCCCTTTAGAAGCAACATTGGGGGGGAAACCAAACAGAAGGAAGAGACTTGGGAAGGGAAGAAGACCAGAGATTGCTCACTTCTTAGACCAACAGTATGCCAAGCTGCCTGTGCCTCTATTTCTTCCCTCCATATTGCACAAATCATCTATTGCGATCCCTTGCCATCACTCTGAAAATGTGTGCCACTGTCTCTTATACACAGAAGAATACTCTGTGTCAGGCTTCCTCGCTCCAACTTCACAGATCTGTCACATTTTTCTGCCAGTGGTCCTGTGACTTTGACAGCTGCTTGGCAGGTTGCAATGCAACAGGTAAAACCTATCCCCTTGCATCATTACCTAGGCCAGTGTTTCCCAACAAGTGTGCCATGGCACACTAGTGTGCCGTGAGCGATCATCAGGTGTGCCGTGGGAAATTGGAACCTCCAATACCCTTTCTTCCCCCCTCCTGCAGAACACTTTTTCTTCTCCACTCGGGCTTCCTTCTTCCCAGCCTCGCTCTGCTTGCTTTGCCTTGCTTTGCTCACGCTGCCGCTTCCGCGGGAGGGGGGAGAAAGGAAGAAGTGACCCGTGTAGGCGCTACTGCGCAGACTCGCCCCACGTCTTCCTCCCTCCCCTCCATAGTGCTCTCTGGATATAGGTGAACTACAACTCCAAAACTCAAGGTCAATGCCCACCAAACTCTTATAGAATCTTCTCTTGGTTATGGTAGTTCTGTGTGGGAAGTTTGATTCCATTCCATCATTGGTGGAGTTCAGAATGTTCTTTGATTGCGGGTGAACTATAACTCCCAGCTGTTGAGCAAGACCTTCGTGTGTGTCTTTCTGCCATTCCTGCCAGGATATCTATGTTGTGTTTATCAAAACAGGCTCAGGCAGGGCCGTAGCCAGGATTTTGATTCGAAGGGGGGGGGGGCTGAGTTTGGTTCGGGGCGCTGAGACTGGGTGGAAGAGGGTCTACCCTAGCAAACCTTTTGTATTGTTATCCCAATAACCCCATTAATGTGGGATATAATGATCATGGTGATCAGATCATGATATGAATAAACATAACAGTTTAAATAATGTACCAGTAAGGCCTTCTCGCGGACCACCCTGAGAATTTCAGGGGGGGCCTGAAGCCCCCTTAGCCCCCCCCTGGCTACATGCCTGGGCTCAGGTTTCACATTGAGTGTATAAATACATTTAAAAACATATTAACTATATGTATTACTGTGTTAGAGTGTCAATTTGGTTGGTGGTGTGCCCCAGGATTTCGTAAATGTAAAAAATGTGCCGCGGCTCAAAAAAGGTTGAAAAACACTGACCTAGGCAAAGAAAAAATCCCGTGTTGAATTTTGACAAGCTGGGGTTCTGTGAAGGGCACAGGAACCTTTAACAGAAAGAGGGGAGGAGGTGCTTAAAATCTTCAGCAAAGATTTTCTGAACCATCCCAGCAGGGCCTGATGGGATCGCAAGATTTTTGGATAAGCACAAATGCAAATCTAATATTCTATATGTTTCCTAACATACAGCTGCTTATATGTAACAGCAGGTTTACAAAACGTATCAGGAAATCAATGACAGTGAATTACTTTAAATTAGTTCTGCATGGTTCTAAACATCTTGGCTGGAAAGATCGTCAAGGCAGTGGAGCTGATAAATGTTTTCATGCAAACACATTCCGTTCTCCTTCTTACCTCCCTGAAACTACACAATAGTATCACAATAGTATCACACTTATATAGAACAGGGTTACAAAAAACCCACTAGAATTGGTGCCTCTATTGACAAAGCGCTGACCCTGCTAATGCTTCCATCCACAGCTCAGTTCAGTCTGGAGCAACAACATTTGCTGCTCTTCAGGAAGAAATGAGTGGTGGGCTTCAACCAGTGAACGTTTCTGGAATATTCATGGGCAAACACAATCCGTTTCATCTTTAGAAACTATTGAGACTCCCAAAGTTAGAACTGCACCGGAGAATTTTAGATACTAATTTACACGCTCCACCCTGGAAAGAACAACAGCTACAATTTTGCATGCTGATAATATCTCTTTCATGCCGATCAAAAAATGACTCCATCATCAGAGATAGCATTTCACAGTGTTACCAGCTTTAGCACACTCATGCCTTAGTCCTGACTGTATTACATTTGGTGATATACACCATGAGCCCTCTTGCAGAAACACAGGAAGAAATCCAAAGTATGAAAGTTTGATCCAGTAAAAATACTGTATCAGAAAAGAGAGAGAAACCTTTTAAGTGCCCATTTTTGAACTTTTGCCATTCCTTTCCAGAAATCAATTCTCATCCCCACTACAACACAATATGTTATATCTCTGCCTCAAAGCATATAACACAGGCAGTTTATTCATATGTAGATGTTTGTACATGACTGCAGGCTCAAAACAAACATAATATTTGACATTTTAGAAACACTTAAGTTCTATCTTTAATAATCAAAATATTATTATTTATTATTATTTATTTCCCCTATTTATACCCCTCCTTTCTCAACCCTGTAAAAGTCTCAAGGCGGCTCACATATATAGGCATCGATTAGATGCCATATAAACATACATATATAATAAAATACATATACATTAAAACAATAATTAAAAACATATCAAGCCTTAAAACAGTTATTAAAATCACATTATTCAAAATCGTAATCCATGGCCGTTCCAAATTGTCATTGCACTATTCCATACGTCTATAGTGAGTTAATAACTGAACGCTTGATCCCACATTCACACCTTTAGCCTTGAATGGTCAAGAAGAAGGGGGCTGATCTGATTTCATTTGGAAGGGAGTTCCACAGCCAAGGGGCCACTACGGAGAAGGCCATGTCTCTCGTCCTCACCAACCACACATGCGAAGAAGGCGGGACCGAGAGCAGTTCCTCCCCAGACGATCTTAATGTCCTAGCCGGCTCATAGAGGGAGATACGTTCAGACAGGTAAACTGGGCCAGAACCATTTAGGGCTTGATAGGCTAAAGCCAAAACTTTGAATTGTGCTCGGCAACAGACTGGCAGCCGGTGGAGCTGATGCAACATCTCAGGCTTGGTCAGATTGATCACCAACAATGGTCCACCCTGGCCTCACATTGGGAGGCATGGAGACACACTATCCACAATGTTGCGGCCTCTTTCGAGAAGTCACGCTGAACGGGTCTCGAAGAGAAACAACAACGCAGAAAGAACCGCAACTTGGAAACTACATCACCCAAGGAGACTTTCTGCTGTGCTTTCTGCAACCGGGCTTGCCTATCTCGGATTGGCCTTTTTAGTCATCAACGCGCTTGTAAAAAACATGGGATGAGTCCTTCCCAAGAATCTTCGTTCGCGAAGTAATGCCAGAGAGAGTAGTAGTATTGTCATTCCTTCATATCACCAACTGTAAAAACTAGGAATTAATACCTTTCCTCGGTTATCTGTTGAATGGCACAATCTAGGAAATTAAGCACGTTTTGCTCAACTGACTTTAAAAGTATGTTACATATGTATTTTAACCTATGATCTTATAAAAATCTAGGAGGGACTCACCCTTGAATAAAGATGAATGAAGTCTGAAGTCAAACAGCCTTAAAAGTACTCAATTTTGGCTAGATGGTGCCCCTTAACAAATTCATGATTGGACTGACTTCTTGTTCATTAGTTCGAATAGAGGAAAGCTATTCAATCTTCTCTTTGGCAATGAGTCAAGACATGGTAAAATCTAATGAATTCAGTAGGTCTATTCTAGTTAGGACTGAATGAAAATTCAGGCCTTTGATTCCCTGATTCGATGTCACAATATTAAACATTTGATAAATGCATACACATATACTTGCTTTCCTGACATGTTTTTACTTTCTAGTTGTTTTCCCCCTCAGGGTTCTTTAGTGAAAGTCTGGGACATAGGACCAGCTCTCTTTGAAAACTACACATACAGCATATATATTATGTCATATTTAAATCCATTTGTTAAGAAGCCAATTAGAAAATGTCCGGGGGTGAAATAATGCTTCAACCCTATTCAACAAGTTTTCATGCTGGCCAAGCACAATTCTTGCAAACACAGCACAGTTTTGTTTAGCAGTTGTTATTTTCTGCCAGCAGCTGCCATCCAGGTCCCTCACTCCGCCGCACACGCCTCTTTCAAAATAATGTCTATCCCTGCGATTAAGGGAGTTTGCAGCCGGTAAGAGGATAGCACTGAAGTGGCAAGAGTAGCAAATCCAATCAACTGCGTGTTGGAAACATAATTTACCCATTTGGCACACCAAGCACTTTTTAGATGTTCTGGTTTAGCCCTAGTCGTTTTAATACATAGAATATGCAATTGTTCCAATGTAGCTTCCACTAATCGTCTTCTCAGACTGCTCAGAAAAATGATATATTGACAAATTTTTTAAAAATGCTATAGTATAAGGCAGTGATTTTCAAACATTGTGCCGTGGAACACTAGTGTGCCATGAGAGATCATCAGGTGTGCCGTGGGAAATTATTTTCGAACTTCATTCATATATAAACTATAAGGCACATCTGTCCCTTTAAGAAATGGAACCATAGCACTCTCGCGTCACCTAAGAAGTGACGCGAGAGTGCTATGGTCGCACCATCTTGGATTTGTTCAGACGCGGCTAAGTAAACAAAGTTAGAGTTAGTGCTGCAGCTGCGCGTCAAGTGACAGTGGCAATTTGGGATCACAGCAAGACAAGCGAGTGACAGTGATGGAGAAGTTTTTGAGAAGGAAAATGCAAATGCCGAACAGGGCCCTCGACAAAATTATGACACAGATGAAGGCCCTAATATGAGTGGTGGGCAAAAGAAAAAAGAAAAGACTGTGAGCTCGAGGCAATACAGCGAAAGCTATCTTTCATTTGGATTCACTTTCACCGGGGATGTCTTTCCACCATTCCTGCCAGGATATCTATTTTGTGTTCACAGGCTTCACACTAAGTGAGTGTACAAATACATTTAAAAACATATTAACTATATGTATTACTGTGTTAGAGTGTCATTTTGGTTGGTGGTGTGCCCCAGGATTTTGTAAATGTTAAAAATGTGCCGCGGCTCAAAAAAGGTTGAAAATCACTGGTATAAGGGATGGAAACCATTGTTTTTCTCCATTTTTTGGGGTGCATAATTATACTTCACGGGTTTGCTTCTTTTAAGGTAGGCACGAATAAACATTTGTGTTATCAATCAAGGCCTTCAAATGGGGAAATATCAATGCTTTTAATGCTTTGAGTCCCCTTGGGGAGAAAGGCGGAATATAAATAAAGTATTATTATTCTTATTTATTCTTTTCTGCAAAGAAGAATGGTCTTTAAAGGAAAAAAATATTCTGACCTTAACATTATTTAAATATTAATTGTCCCCATTACAAAGAGATCTTCAACTGTAATGTTTTGAATATCAACACATCCCATTTACAAGAGCTTTTAGCATCATATTGTATATACTCGAGTATAAGCCGACCCGAATATAAGCCGAGGCACCTAATTTTACCACAAAAAACTGAGAAAATTGATTGACTCGAGTATAAGCCGAGGGTGGGAAATGCAGAAGCTATGGGTCAATTTCAAAATAAAAATAGATACCAATAAAATAAAATTGAGACATCAGTAAGTTAAATATTTTTGAATATTTACATAAAACTGTAATTTAAGATAAGACTGCCCAACTCTGATTAAACCATTCTGACCTTCTTCAATGTAAATTTGCTTCCAATAAAAATAAATAGAGTAAAATAATAAAGGAAATAACAGTAATAGTAATAAGAGTAAAATAATAGAAATGTAATAAAAACAGTAATAATAGAGTAAAATAATGGAAATAATAATAAATAGGGTAAAATAATAAATGTAATAATAATAATACATTTATTATGTATTTATAACACAGTGAAATAATAAATAACCTTGTCTCGAGTATAAGCTGACTTTTTCAGCCTACAAAAAGGTCTGAAAACTAGGCTTATACTCATGTATATACAGTAACTAATATCAAGTATTCAACTAACACACATATGCATAGACCATGCTGTAAAATACCCCCTGTAAAATATCTCTAACCCTATTCAAATCTCCATAAAGAATCTAAACAAAGACAGACTAATCTCTCTCTAAAGAGCTAAAGTCATCATTACTTAGTTCGGAGAGGGACGTTTTATACAGTCCAACAAAAAGTCCAGCAATCAGAAATGAGCCAATTTGGGAGAGCGGGGTGCATCTATACCAGTGGTTCCCAAACTTTTTTGGCCTACCGCCCCCTTTCCAGAAAAAATTTTACTCAGCGCCCCCTAGATAGCAATTAAAAAGAAAGATATATGTATTAATGCAGTGGTTCTCAACCTTTCTAATGCCGTGACCCCTAAATAAGAACATAAGAACATAAGAAGAGCCATGCGAATCGGACCTCAGCCCATCTAGTCCAGCATTCTGTATCACACAGTGGCCCACCAGTTGTACACTTTCTCGAGCAGAAGGGAGGGCAAAACCCTGACCTGCTCCCGACCCCCACAACCAGTACCCAGGGAAATCCTGCCTACCTCAACCAACTCCGAGGTGGCACTTGAATGTCCTTTTCAGTAACTAAGGTTCCTCATGTTGTGGTGACCCCCAACCATATTCTCGTTGCGACTTCATAAATAATTTTGCTACTCTTACGAATTCTAATGCAAATATCTAATATGCAGGATGTATTTTCATACTTACAAATTGAACATAATTAAAGCATAGTGATTAATCACAAAAAATATGTTTGGGGGAGTATGGACAACGGATGATGGGATTTGCAGTACCTTCAACCGATTCAGCTCTGACTTCTACAGACCACTGAGATCCCCCACAAATTACAGACCTGGACCAAACTTGGCACACAGAACTCCCACAACCAACACAAAATACTGGAGAGGCTGTCAGAAAATACGCATTGGCAATTGGGAGTTGCTGGGATATATAGTTCCCTATCAAAAAGCATTCTGAACTCACGCAACCATGGAATTGACTCAAACTTGGCATAGAGACCTCCCATGACCAACACAAAATACTGGTGAGGCTTGGGGGAAAAATACGTTGGCATTTGGGAGTTGCTGGGATATATAGTTCCCTGCCACCAAAAAGTCTCCATCGCCCCCTTACAGGGCTTCAGTGCCCCCCAAATTCTCCTGAGCCTTCCAGCGCCCCCCTAGATCGCCTCACCGTCCACCAGGGGGTGGTACCGCCCATGTTAAACCGCATTCATTGGACAGTGTGGCTGCACCCTAGAATAGGGGAAAGACCTGGGCAAATCATCTTTTATCCCACATCGCGCAGCATGCTGCAATTCCCTTTGCAACTCCATATGAAACTGGGGTTATTTCTAAAATATGTAAAGGTATAGGTTTCCCCTTGGCATTAAGTCTAGTCATGTCCGACTCTAGGAGTTGCTGCTCATCTCCATTTCTAAGCTGAATAGCCGGCGGCGTCCATAGGCACCTCCATGGTCATGTGGCCAGCATGACTGCATGCAGGACCATTACTTTTCCACTGGAGCAGTTGACCTAGTGATCTACTCACATGTGCATGTTTTCTAACTGCTAGATTGGCAGAAGCTGGGGCTAACAGCGGGAGCTCAACCCGCTCCTCAGATCTGAACCGGCTGAGTTCAGCAGCTCAGCGGTTTAATCCACTGCTTCCCTGGGGTTCCATTTCCAAAACAATGCCAGTCGGATAAGCCCACCTGCTTGTAGGGAGTGGAGAGATCCCTGATCGGCCCCAATAGTCAGACCTTGAATTGGTGCTTGGCTGCTGTGTCGGACTGGATGAGGGCTAGCAAATTGAAGTTGAATCCAGACAAGACAGAGGTCCTACTGGTCAGTCGAAAGGCCGAACAGGGCATAGGGTTACAGCCTGTGTTGGATGGGGTTACACTCCCCCTTAAGACGCAGGTTCGCAGCTTGGGAGTGATCCTGGACTCATCGCTGAGCCTGGAACCCCAGGTCTCAGCGGTGGCCGGGGGAGCTTTTGCACAGTTGAGACTCGTGCGCCAGCTGCGCCCGTACCTTGGGAAGTCTGACTTGGCCACGGTAGTCCACACTCTTGTTACATCCCGAATAGATTACTGCAAGGCGCTCTACGTGGGGCTGCCTTTGAAGACGGTTTGGAAACTTCAACTAGTACAACGATCGGCAGCCAGGGAGCTCCGCAATGCCAGCTCCACTGGCTGCTGGTCCATCTTTGAGCCCAATTCAAAGTCTCGTTTTGACCTTTAAAGCTCTAAACCATGGGTGCTCACACCTTTTCAGCATGCGAGCTACTTATAAAACAACCAAGTCAAATTGATCTACCTACCCACTACTCAGAGAGCCATAAAAGCAAAATATTTGGAAGTTTATTTCGGTGAGAGCCATATAATATATTTTAAGACTGAATTCAACTAAATGTGAATATAAGCCCCTGAATTTATTCATAATAATAATGATGATCATTCAGCCTCTGCTGCTACTACTACTACTACTACTACTAATAGTAACAACAACAACAACAGCTCCCTAGAGTAGAAGGAGACCTCCAAGGGCCATCCAGCCCAACCTCTTTCTGCCATAAGGAAAAAACACAATCAAAGCATTCATCACAGATGGCCATTCAGCCTCTGATAATAGTAACAACAATGGGTTCCTAGAGTAGGAGGTAGATCGCATAGGGCGTCCTGGTAGATCGCAGACAGGGCAGGAGGAAGGCTCAGTCCCGCCCGCAGGCTCCCGACGCCCAGGTGCAAAAGGAGGTTGGACTGGATGGCCCTTGGAGGTCTCTCCAAGGGCCATCCAGTCCAACCTCCTTTTGCACCTGGGCGGCGTCGGGAGCCTGCGGGGCGGGACTGAGCCTTCCTCCTGCCCTGTCTGCGATCTACCAGGACGCCCTATGCGATCTACCAGTAGATCGCAATCTACCTAATGAGCACCCCTGCTCTAAACGGTTCTGACCCAGCTTACTTGTCTGAATGCATCCATCCCTATGTCCCACTTCAAAAGCTAAGATCATCGGGGGAGGCCCTGGCTCTTGCTTCCGTCAACAGCTCAAATGCGCCTGGCGGGGACGAGGGACAGGGCCTTCTTGGCGGTGGCTCCCCGCCGATGGAACACACTCCGAACTGACATAAGATCGATCTCTTCTCTCTTAACTTTCCGGAAGAAAGTAAAGGCATGGTTTTGGGACCAGGCGTTTAGTCAATAGCTGTAAGCAGCACCTTAAAGCAGTGTTTCTCAACCAGTGTGCCGGGGCACACTAGTGTGCCGTGAGCGATTATTAGGTGTGCCGTGAGAAATTGGAACCTCCAGGAAGGGGGAGGGGAGTCTAGTGTATAAAAACCCTAAGAAACCTACCTCGATAAAGGCACAAAATAACAAACACCCCCCTCCCCACCCATTGTCTACTTGGTCTCTCCCTCTCCATGCATTGGGTAGGCCCGCCTCCCCTTCCCCAAGTAGAGACCTCCTCTTGCCTCCTGGGCTGGTTCTGTGTGGGAAGTTTGGCCCAGTCCTATCATTGGTGGGGTTCAGAATGCTCTTTGATTGTAGGGGAACTATAAATCCCAAAAACTACAACTCCCAAATGCCAAGGTCCATTTCCCCTGAACTCCATCTGCGTTCCTATTTGGGCATATTGAGTATTCATGCCAAGTTTGGTCCTGATCCAACATTGGTGGGGTTAAGAATGCTCTTTGATTGTAGGGGAACTATAAATCCCAGAAACTACAACTCCCAAATGCCAAGGTCCATTTCCCCTGAACTCCATCTGCGTTCCTATTTGGGCATATTGAGTATTCATGCCAAGTTTGGCCCAGTTCCATCATTGGTGGGGTTCAGAATGCTCTTTGATTGTAGGGGAACTATAAATCCCAGAAACTACAACTCCCAAATGCCAAGGTCCATTTCCCCTGAACTCCATCTGCGTTCCTATTTGGGCATATTGAGTATTCATGCCAAGTTTGGTCCTGATCCAACATTGTTTGAGTCCACAGTGCTCTCTGGATATAGGTGAACTACAACTCCAAAACTCAAGGTCAATGCCCACCAAACTCTTATACGGTAGCATTTTCTCTTGGTTATGGGAGTTCTGTGTGGGAAATTTGTGTCTTTCTGCCATTCCTGCCAGGATATCTATGTTGTGTTAACTGAAACAGGCCCGGGTTTCACACTGAGTGTATAAATACATTTAAAAACATATTAACTATATGTATTACTGTGTTAGAGTGTCATTTTGTGTCATTTTGGTTGGTGGTGTGCCCCAGGATTTTGCAAATGTAAAAAGTGTGCTGCAGCTCAAAAAAGGTTGGGAAACACTGTTCTAGAAGCATTCTCTCCTGATGTTTCACCTGCATCTATGGCAGGCACCCTCAGGAGATAGATGCAGGTGAAACGTCAGGAGAGAATGCTTCTAGAACATGGCCATATAGCCCGGAAAACCCACAACTACCAATTCCCTCCTGTTTCAGACATCACCATGACCACACAGAGGGTGTGTTTACACTACAGAATCCAAGCAGTTTGAAACCACTTCAACTGCCAGGGATCCATGTACCTTTCGAAGGTCTTTCTCCTTGTCTGCCTGAGAGTGCTCACTACCACCAAACTCTCAGGTTTCCGTAGCCTTGAGCCGTGGCAGTGAAGTAGTAGCCAACCCCCGTGTGGAAGCCCCCCAAGACAACCCGAAGGCCACGTCAGTTTGGCGGTGTGTGTTTACCTGCGGCAGTCCTCCTCCCAGGCGGCGGCAGTCCCCGGGTCTCCTTCGGCGCAGCTTGGAGCGCTCTCCGGGTCAAGCCATGTCATGGCTTTCAGGGGGCGGGGAAGGCGGTGGGGGGCGAGGAAAGAGCTCTCCGGAAAGCCCCCTTGGGCCGTTTCCCCCCGGACTCCTGCCCCGGCTTCTCCTTCTCCTCAAGAGGCAAGCCTTCCTCGCTTCCTGAGGCAACAACAACAAGAGCAGGAGGAGAACGCGAGCGTGGGGACGGAGGTCTTTCCACTGGGCGAAGAGGGCGAGGAGGAGGAAGGCGAGGGAAGGGGAGGCGGCGCTTTGTTGTGACAGAAAAGGGCGAGCGGCTCAAGGCGCAACCACCGGGCACGCTCGGACCGCCTCTCCAACTCGTCGCAAGTTCCTCTCCTTCTTTCTTCCTTCTCTCTCTCTCTCTCTCCCTCTCTCTCTGTGTTTCTCTCTTTCTCTCTCCCCTTTAGAGGCGTTCCCTTGGGCTCCAGCCATGCGGAAGGATACGGGGCGAGGGAAGCCAAGGACTGCCCTCTCTCTCTCTCTCTCTCTCTCTCTCTCTCTCTCTCTCTCTCTCTCTTTGCAGCGCCATGACCTCAGAGGTCTGGAATGCCTGGCAGCGGGAATGTCAGCAATGGGACAGCTGCGGACAGAGCCCGGCCAGGAGGAGAGCCTGGCAGCAGCAGCAGCAGCAGCAGGGGAAGGCGAGGGAAAGAGAGGGGAAGAGAAAGGAAGGGATAGGAAAGGACAGGGGGAAGGGGAAGAGAAGGGAAGGGGAAGGGAAGGAAGGGGAAGGAAGGAAGGGGAAGGGGGAAGGAGAAGGGATGGGAAGTGAAAAGGAATGGGGAGGAGAAAGGAAGGGGAAGGGGAAGGGGAAAGGGAAGTGGAGGGGAAGGGAAAGGGATGGGAAGTGAAAGGGAAGGGGAAAGGAATGGGGAAGGGAAAGGAAGTAGAAGGGAAGTGAAGGGAAAGGGAGGGGAAGTGAAAGGGAAGGGGAAAGGAATGGGAAAGGGGAAAGGAAGGGAAGGAAAGGGAAAAGGGAAAGGAAGGGGAAGGGATGGGAAGTGAAAAGGAATGGGGAGGAGAAAGGAAGGGGAAGGGAGGGAAGGGGAAAGGGAAGTGGAGGGGAAGGGAAAGGGAAGTGAAAGGGAAGGGGAAAGGAATGGGAAGGGAAAGGGAAAGGAAGTAGAAGGGAAGTGAAGGGAAAGGGAGGGGAAGTGAAAGGGAAGGGGAAAGGAAGGGAAGGGAAAAGGGAAAGGAAGGGGAAGGGGAAGGGATGGGAAGTGAAAAGGAATGGGGAGGAGAAAGGAAGGGAAGGGGAAGTGGAGGGGAAGGGATGGGAAGTGAAAGGGAAGGGGAAAGGAATGGGGAAGGGAAAGGGAAAGGGAAGTAGAAGGGAAGTGAAGGGAAAGGGAGGGGAAAGGGAAGGGGAAAGGAATGGGAAAGGGGAAAGGAAGGGAAGGAAAGGGAAAAGGGAAAGGAAGGAAGGGGAAGGGAAGGGGAAAGGAATGGGAAGGGGAAGGGAGGGGAAAAGGAAGGGGAAGTGAAGGGGAAGGGAATGGGAAGAAGGAAGGGAGGGGAAAAGGAAGGGGAAGGGAGGGGAAAAGAAAGGGGAGGGAAGGGGAAGTGAATGGGAAGGGGGAAGGGAGGGGAAGGGGAATGGGGATGGGAAGGGGAAGGGAAGAGAAAGGAGAGGAGGGAGGGGGAAGGAAGGAAGGAAGGCACCCCAGGGCTGAACCCTATGGCCTTTGCAAACCCCTCCTTGGTTATTTTCTGAATACAATTGTTGTCGCGGTGGCTACTTCTTTAGGAGTGGTGGCGTGCCTTCAGGGCTTCTTTATTCTTCTTCTTATTAAACTTTATTCATACCCCGCCCCATCTCCCAGAAGGAACTCGGGGTGGCTTACACGAGGCCAAGCCCAACAACACATAGCAAATCACACAACAGCAAGTAAAACAATACAATCACTATAACTTACAATAAGCAATAAACAACAACAACACAGTTTAAAAACATTATGGCTGGGCCAGATGTAGATTATTAAAATTTTAAAATAAATAACACTGGGTGTGAACAGAGGTAGAATGTGTGACAAAGGAGGGTTTTTTACAAAATAATGTGGAGCAAACAACCCAACAGGCGATTAAAGTGCTTCTGAGGACATTTTGCAAAGGTTGATCAGAGCAGGGCGTTATTTACTTTATTCCGGGAAGGCACATTGGAACAGCCACGTTTTCAAGCTCCTCCAAAAACTGCCAGTGTGGGGGCCTGTCTGATATCATTAGGGAGCAAGTTCCAGAGTCTGGGGGCCACCACAGAGAAGGCCCTTTCCCTCGTCCCCACCAATCGCGCCTGCGAAGAGGGTGGGAGCGAGAGCAGGGTCTCTCCAGGTGATCAAAGAGATCACCTGGGTTCGTAGATGGAAATGCAGTCACGAAGTTTCTTTGAAGTTTGCCAGGTCTAAAGGAGTGACTTGAAGAAAAAATTTTGATTTGCGACCCCCTTTCCACCTGAGGAATATTTATCTATCTATCTATCTATCTATCTATCTATCTTCTTCTATCTATATAAATAAAAATGTACTGATCGTTTGTGGGATTAACATAACTGAAAAACCACTAGATGAATGACACCAAATTTGGACACAATACACCTCTCAGGCCACCGAGTGACCATCACTCATAAAAATACTGAAAATAACAGTGGAATAAACTTTAAAAGCAGAAAAAGATACACACTCATACGCAAACACACACATATACACATATGCACAAATATATATACACACAAAATATATACACAGACTAGGCCACTGCAACGTGTGGCAGGAGACAACTAATAAGTATATAAAAGTGGTATAAAAATAATTTCTTCTCTGTTATCAGATCATTTTATTTCAGAATGGTTTTCTTTGGTTCTCAGAAAGATTGATGCAATCGGCCTCTTTAGAATAAATAATAATAATAAAACCTTGATTTATATTCTACCCTATCTTCCTGGAAAAAAGAGATTTAAAGAGAAGCTTAAAGCCAACCTTAAAAGCTTGGCATAGACACTGAGGACTGGGAAGTCCTGGCCTTCAAGTGTTCTAACTGGAGGTCAACTGTGACCAGCAGTGCTGCAGAATTCAAAGAGGCACAAATGGAGGGTGAAAGGGAGAAATGTGCCAAGAGAAAAGCACGTCAAATCAACCCTGACCAGAACCGCCTTTCACCTGGAAACTAATGTCCTTATTGCAAGAGAACATGAGGATCAAGAATAGGGCTCCTCGGCAACCTACGGACCCACCACCAAAACACTATACTTGGAGGACCATCATCCTTGGCCTTTGCACGATTGCCTAAGTAAAGTATCTTCCTGGAGGGACTCAGGATGGATTCCAAACATTAAAAGGAAAAAATTCTATGCCCGAACACAACAATACATCCATAGTGACTACCAAATTTGGCAACCGAGCATATAAAAACAAATTATGATTTAACAATTCAAATTAAATAAAGAACACAGCCTGTTATATCAATGTTTCAATCCAAACATTGAACCGAAGCATCAGTTTCCCAGTACCTTGGGGGGGATAGATTGATTTTATTTGCTCAAGATATAAAATAAAAATATTAATATATTCTGCTTTATCTTCCCAGAGCGACTCAGAGCAGATTACAGTATACATATAAGGCAAACATTCAATGCATTTTATGCAATGAACAACATACAATACACAGACAAGGTAAAAACCTTCCACTTTTCATCTCTGGCACCTAGAGGTGATGCTCAACTCTGGCCATGGGAAGCTCTTGTTCCATTTTTCCATGCTGAGGAGACTGCTGTCCATAGCCATCTCCAATCTTGTTGCCCACATGGGGCACCTTTTATCTTCCCATTGAAGTGATACCTACTGATGTACTCGCACTGCATACTTTGGCAGAAGCTAGGGCCGACAGTCGGGAGCTCATCCTGACTTGTGGCTTCAAACGGCTATGCCTCTGGTCAGCAGCTTTTCCTTCAGCTAGCTGTGAAAGCCTGCAAGTCAGTCAAGAGCAGACTTTTGGATCTTAGATTTTCATTATTTATTTATATTTATTTACATCATTTATATTCCGCCCTTCTCACCCCGCAGGGGACTCAGGGCGGGTCACAATGCACATATACAGGCAAACATTCAATGCCATAGACATACAACATATATAGACAGCCAACGAGCTACACAATTGGTCGAGAGCTCACCCCGACCTGGGCAGACCTCGAACTCATGACCTTCTGGTCAGTAGAGATCTTATGCAGCTGACACCCAGCCAGCTGCACCACATTCCCGGTACTAATAATCTGACTCTTGCAGCACAATTTGTTCCCCTACCACATCATTAATTCCATGTGAACGTGGAATCTTGACACCATATCTTCGCATTTTGAATCAGGGGCAGTCTTTCCCTTAGGCAAACTACACGACCGCGTACGGCGCCATCTTGGAGGCAACAGCGTGGGGTGCCATCGTGGGGCGCCGCGCCGGCGTATCTCCATGCTGCTGCCGTGCTGCGCCTACAGGTGCTTCTGGGCATGCACGGAGGTTTTGCGCGCATGCCCAGTGCCTTTTATGTCTCCACTTGTGACTGCAAGATGTTGCCATCAGCTCTTTTGGTAGGGAGATCACTAGCATAGGTTATCACACATGGCCAAGTGCCACCTCTGTGTTGATGGAGGCAGGCAGGATTTTCCCCGGGTACTGGTTGTGGGGGGTCGGGAGCAGGTGAAGGTGTCCCAACAGGTTGGCCTGATAACCCTTCCTCTTGACACATTTCTCACTTTTGCCCTCTTCAAATTCCATGATGGGAGATATAATATATGGAATGTTCCCATAGGATTTAGTCTTGTGATGTTGTCTGTGTTGCAACACTTCACCATTCTTTGTTTGTTTGCCCCAAATATGATACTATAGAGATGAAACAAAGGAATTCCATTTTTTCAGTGTTCTCAATAGCAAAGGTGTTACAAAATCCCATGCCTTCTGAAAAACTCTGATGCATTATTTTGTCAGACTGTTGCAAATTTTATTCTTGAGATTAGTAACTTTTAGGTGTGTTTTCCTTTTTATTTGTCCTCTTGTTGCATATGCTTGTGTTGTGATTTGGCTGTGTGTGTATATATATAAAAAATAAAACATTTACTGATAACACAGCCCAACCAAAACAAAATTATATGTTTTGGTTTTTAGGCCTGACCTCGGGGTTAATCGGGATGCTGATTCAGAAAATTGCATTGGACAGACCACATTAGTTCTCATTTCTTAGATAGAGGACCTTGGTGACTTAAGCAAACCGCAAGATGAAAGATTTCACAGAGACATAAACACAATGGATGCCAGATACCAAAGAAGATAGGATGCACAACATGTTGACAGACTATTATTGGATTCCTATACAGGATTGTCCAGGCAGATCTCACTTTGTTTACTCAGAAGTCTTACAAAAGGGGCTTCTTGTGTGACAAATGACTGGGAAGTTTGTATCATAAATCTGTGCTTTTGGTATGAAATAAATAGATTTTTATACAGTACATTTTTAAAAATTTTAACGTGTTTTTATCATGCTTGAAATATATTACTTTAAACACTACATTAAAATATCCTGATCATTTATGGGTGAGCAGAGTGGAGAATGGTACATGGCATATGTTCTGTATATCAAAAACTAGAGCTGATAGGGGGAAACTGGTGCCTTCTTTGAAATCAAGCAGGTCAGGTATGCCCAGAAACAGGTTTAAAATTTGAGGCACAAAAAATGTGTGTTAGCCAGTGTGGTCAATCAGCCTTCGCAAGGCTTGCTTAACAGGCTTATTTTTCCTTTTTAATTTATTTACTTATTTATTTATTTATTTATTATTTGGACTTCTATGCCGCCACTCTCCGTGGGCTCGGAGCAGCTTACAAACATATAAAAGCATCACAGGAGTAAAAACAACATATTAAATTAGACCAATAAAGATTTTCCAGCTTAGCGATCAAAGGCTAGCCGGAAAAGGTGGGTCTTGCAGGCCTTGCGGAAAGAGAGTAGATCATGCAAGGCCCACACATCACTTGGAAGGGTGTTCCGGCTTGACGGCGCTACTACAGAAAAGGTTCTGCGCCGGGTCGATGTGAGGCGAATTGCTTTAAAAGTTGGCACTTCCAGGAGATTCATTTGTTCGGATCGACGTGACCTCGGGGGTTGGTAGGGGAAAAGACGGTCTCTCAGATACAGTGGCCCCAGACCATGCAAAGCCTTGAAGGTTAACACCATCACTTTGAAGGTGATCCAGTGCTCGACCGGAAGCCAATGGAGCTGCTGGAGAATAAGTGTTATGTGACATCTCACTGGGGTCCCAGTGAGGAGTCGGGCAGTGGCATTCTGGACGAGCTTTAGTTTCCGGATCACTGACAAGGGCAGACCAATGTAAAGGGCGTTACAGTAGTCCAGTCTCGAGATGACCGTGGCTTGGAGCACTGTGGCCAGGTCGTCTCTGGATAAGTAGGGGGCCAGACGCCTAGCTGAAGTACAGCTGAAACACTGCATCTTGTTGCTAACAGAGTTGTGTAAATGGGTGACATTCAGAAAACTTTCACTGCTGCCAAATTTTTCACAACCCCAACATTGAGCTAAGGGGATCCCATTTGGGGCTAGCACTCACAGTTAAAAAAAGTGGTGACCTAAGCAACAAACACAGAGAGAGATCTTTTCATGCTGTTTCAAACCGATATTAAGAACATAAGAACATAAGAAGAGCCATGCTGAATCGGGCCTCAGCCCATCTAGTCCAGCATTCTGTGTCACACAGTGGCCCACTAGTTGTACACGGGGATCTCTAGCAGAAAGGAGGGCAAAACCCTCACCTGCTCCCGACCCCCCACAACCAGTACCCGGGGAAAATCCTGCCTGCCTCCATCAACACAGAGGTGGCACTTGGATGTCCATTTCAGTAGCTACTGATTCCCTTGGTATCCATGAATCTGTCTAATCCTGCCTTGAAGCTGTCCAGGCTGACCGCTGTCACAACCTCCTCTGGAAGTGAGTTCCATAACCCAATGACCCTCTGGGTGAAGAAATATTTCCCTTTATTAGTCCTAACTTTTCTACCTTGGAGCTTTAGGGAGTGCCCCTAGTCCTAGTGTTGGGTGACAGAGAAAATATTTTTCTTTATTCACCTTTTCTATCCCATGCATGATTTTATACACTTCGATCAAGTCACCTCTTAGACGCCGTCTTTCAAGGCTGAAAAGACCAAGGCGTTGCAACCTGGTTTCATAAGGGAGCTGCTCCATCCCTTGGATCATTTTTGTTGCCCTTCTTTGTACCTTTTCCAGTTCCGTTATATCCTTCTTAAGGTGCGGAGACCAGAATTGTACACAGTACTCCAAATGTGGCCTTACCATAGATTTGTAGAGAGGCAATACAACATTTGCCGACCTATTTTCGATTCCCTTCCTGATCATGCCAAGCATAGAATTTGCTTTTTTCGCTGCTGCTGCGCACTGGGTTGACATCTTCATTGAGCTGTCCACCAAAACCCCAAGATCCCTTTCCGGGTTTGTCTCGGAAAGCTTTGACCCCATCAATTGGTAGGTGTAGTTGGGGTTCTTTGCCCCCGATGTGCATGACTTTACACTTGTTTAGGTTAAAATGCATTTGCCACTTGGTTGCCCATTCACTCAATTTCAAGAGATCTTTCTGGAGCTCTTTACAATCAGTTTCATTTTTAACTACCCTGAACAATTTAGTGTCGTCTGCAAACTTTGCTACCTCAGAATTCACTCCTACATCCAGGTCATTAATGAATAAATTAAAAAGTAACGGACCCAAAACTGAACCTTGGGGTACGCCACTTCTCACCTCTTTCCACCCAGAGAAGTGTCCGTTTATTACCACCCTTTGTTTCCTACAGTTTAGCCAGGTTCCAATCCAGGACAAGACCTGTCCTCTGATTCCATGGCTGAAGAGCTTATTTAGGAGCCTTTGGTGAGGGACTTTGTCAAAAGCCTTTTGAAAGTCAAGGTAAACAATATCGACTGGGTCCCCTTTATCTATGTGTTTATTTACACCCTCAAAGAATTCTATCAAGTTAGTAAGACATGATTTGCCTTTGCAGAAACCATGTTGATTTTCCTTCAGCAATGCCTGTTCTTCTATGTGCTTAGTAATTTTTTCTTTAATAATGGTTTCCATCACTTTGCCTGGAACTGAGGTTAGACTAACTGGCCTATAATTTCCTGGATCACCCCTGGATCCTTTCTTGAAGATCGGAGTTACATTTGCCTCCCTCCAGTCCTCGGGTACAGTGCCTGATCTTAGAGAAAGGTTATATATTTTGGCTAGAATTTCAGCAATTTCACACTTGAGTTCCTTAAGAACTCTGGGGTGGATGCCATCTGGCCCTGGTGATTTATTGACATTTAGTTTAGTAAGGCATGTGAGAACATCTTCCTTGTTTATCTCTATCTGGTTTAATTCATTTAATTCCCTCCCTGAAAAAACTGACTCAGCTGCAGGCATATGTTGTCTGTCCTCCTGTGTGAAAACGGAGGCAAAGAAGTCGTTTAGCCGCTCAGCAATCTCCTTGTCTTCACTTATTGTCCCTTTCTTACCATTTTTCGTCAAGTGGCTCAACTGCTTTTCTAGTTGGGTTTCTACTTCTGATGTACTTAAAGAAGTTTTTGCTATTTTTTTAATATTCTTAGCTATATGTGCCTCAAAATCTCTCTTGGCTTTCCTGACGGTTGCTTTGCATTTAGTTTGCCAGAGCTTGTGTTCCTTTCTGTTCTCCTCAGTAGGAAGAGCCTTCCATTTCTTAAATGAGTTTTTCTTCTTTCCAATCACATCTTTTACTTCATTTGTAAGCCATACTGATGTCCTCTTGGACTTTCCCAGCCTCTTTCTTATTTTAGGAATGCATTTTAGTTCGGCTTGTTTTAAAGTATTTTTAAACAGTTTCCAAGCATTTTGGAGGGATTTGATTTTTTACTGTTCTCTTTAGTTTGTTCTTTACTATTTTTCTCATTTTGGTGAAATTCCCTTTTGAAAATTTAAGGTCTCTGTGTTAGTTTTCACTGACAGTTTGCTATCCAAACTTACATTGAAGGTTATTGTGTTGTGGTCACTGGTACCTATGGGCTCAGTTACAAGGACATCTTGAACGAGATCTTGTTCACTAGTTAGCACCAAGTCCAGGATCCCCTTTCCCCTGGTTGGTTCCATGACCATCTGCTCAAGGGAATAGTCAGCTAGCATGTCGAGGAACCTTGTCTCTCTTTCATGCGTAGAACAAGAATTTGGCCAATCTATTCGGGGATAGTTGAAGTCCCCCATTATGACTAATTTATTGCTTTTTGAGGCCTGTTTAATTTCATCTTCCATTGAAGAAAGATAAAATAGTGAAATATAAAATAGTAAAGAGTAGATATCTCACACTGGCAATGAAGATCCACATAGTTAAAGCAATGGCATTCCCTATAGTAACCTATGGATGCAAGAGCTGGACCATAAGAAAGGCTGAGCGAAGGAAGATAGACGCTTTCGAACTGTGGTGTTGGAAGAAAACTCTGGGAATGCCTTGGACCGCAAGAAGGTCAAACCAGTCCATACTCCATGAAATAATGCCCAATTGCTCACTGGAAGGAAGGATATTGGAGGCAAAGATGAAGTACTTTGGCCACATAATGAGAAGACAGGAAAGTTTGAAGAAGAGAATGATGCTGGGGAAAATGGAAGGAAAAGGGAAAAGGGGCCGATTAAGGGCAAGATGGATGTGTGGTATCCTTTGAAGTGGCTAGCTTGACCTTGAAGAAGCTAGGGGTGGCAACTGCCAACAGGGAGCTCTGGCATGGGCTGGTCCATGAAGTCAAGGAGAATCGGAAGTGACTGAACGAATAAACAACAACAAATTAGAGAAAGCGCTTTTGCTGTGCAGATGTGATGTGACAGCTTAAAAAACCAATGTGATTCTAGGCTGTATCAATAGGAGTATGGTGTTGAAAGGATCGAAGGAAGTCATAGTCTCTATTCTGCTTTGTTCAGACCTCACCTGGAATAACTGTGTCAAGTTCTGCTCACCGCAACCGAAGTGGTAAAAAGTTTGAAAGCCAAGTTTGAAAGCCAAGTCCACAAGGAGCTGGGTATGTTTAACTTGGAGAAAAGAAGACTGAGAGGAGACTTAATACCCATGTCTAAATACTTGAAATAATGTCATATTGAGGAGGGGGACAACTTGGGCTTGCAATGAAACCACTCACACACCAAAGCCCCTTCCTTCCAGTATCTTATTGCTGGGTATCAAAATAAGAATATGTAACTAATAGCAAGAATTACTGTCATATATGATAAATCCACTTAGAATTTTCTATGCTGAGCACTGGAAGGATTTTGAGACTCCTATAACTGAAAAAGAGAAAGGGAGATCGTGACTACAGTTATGACTAAACTTTTGTCTGAATGTGATGAAAGTACCGATGTCAGTTGTTTATTAAGCTAAAATGAAAATCAACACTTGTAGCAATTGAACATTGGTGTAAAACCAAGAGTGGCAAACTTAGCAGCTAGCAGACTGTTTTCTATTCTGGGACCTTCTGGAGGTGGCAAAATAGATGTGACTAGTGACTAGCAGTTCGAAAACATGCAAATGTGAGTAGATCAATAGGTACCGCTCAGGCTGAAAGATAATGGTGCTCCATTCTGGCCACATGACCTCTAAACACTGGTTCTTCAGCTTAGAAATGGAGATGAGCACCCCCACCCGCACCCCCAGAATTGGACACGACTAGACTTAATGTCAAGGAGAAACTTTTACCTTTCCCTAATGACTTCTGATTTTGAATAAAATGCATTTTTTACATCTCTGGTCTATCTAAAAGGTGAATTGGCATTTATGGAGGTTTCTGTGAGAGATAATTCACCTATGAAAATGTGGCCAGCTCTTGTGATTCCAATAAATATCTAGTCTCCTATAAACCTGTCCCACACATTGTGCTCTAACGTCCAAGAAAAATTTATAATATGCCATAAGTTTACACTGAGAAGAATTCTTGTTCTCTTTTTGCTACCCAACAAACCTCAGGACATTAGCCAATAGATAGCAGGCAGTGAGCAGGCGTAATGTAATACCTGAGTGTTGAACTTCGAGACCAGACACAGCAGAATTATAGCAATTTGACACCACTTTAACTGCCAAGGCTCCACCCGGTAGAACTCTAGCATCTGATGTGCCACCAATGATCTCTGATAGAGATGGTAAAACATCTCAGAAACCTACAAGTCCCAGCATTCCATAACTTTGAGCTACAGCAGTTAATATGTAAAATTGCTGTAATTCCACGATGTTGATACAGCCAAAAGGCACATCTATATTGGCCACTTAGGTCAGCGCTTGTAGAACAGGGACCAGCCGTTGTGGAAGACTAATGGGCCACACTAACCATCCCAGAGATCTTGGAAATGCACTTCACAGAAATAATTTTGGAACATTTAAAAGGAAAATAATAATAATAAAAAAACTTTATTTCTAACCCGCATCCATCTCCCCGAAGGGGACTCGGAGCGGCTTAGATGGGGCCATGCACGAGCAACAAGTCACAGAAAAATATCAAAAACAAAAGCAACAACAATAAACACAATGAAAAAAATACATATTTAAAAATACAACAACACAGATGAATCTAAAACAGAAATGACAGGGCAAGCCACATGAACATATAAAGTGTTTAAAAACTTGGGGGAGATAACTGGAGCAGTATCAAAAACATAGAGGATCATATAGGAGGGGAAGAGGTCTCGGCAAAAACGGTTTTCAGTTGTTTTTTTAAAGAATTCCAGTGAGGAGGCATTCCCAATCTCTTCCAGGAGGGAATTCCAAAGATGGAGGGGCCACAGAAGAGAAGGCTTTCTCCCTAGTGCTCACAAGCCGGGTCTGTGAGACTGGCAGGGGAGAAAAGAGGGCCTCCCCTGAGGAGCGAAGGGCTCGAGCTGGTTCATGGGAGGAGAGCCGGTCACGAAGGTAGGCGGGTCCCAAACCGTTTAGGGCTTTATAGGTTATCACCTGCACCTTGAATTGGGCCCGGAAAATAAACAGCAGCCAGTGGAGCTCTTTAAACAGGGGGGTCGTCCGCTCTCTGTAACCTGTCCCAGTTATTACTGTGGCAGTCGAGCGTTGGACAAGTTGAAGTTTCCGGGCCGTCTTCAAGGGAAGCCCCATGTAGAGCGCATTGCAGTAATCCAATCTAGAGGTAACCAAGATGTGGACCACCATGGTCAAGTCAGACTTCATGAGGTATGGTCGCAGTTGGCGCACAAGTTTTAACTGTGCGAAGGCTCTCCCAGCCACCACCGACACCTGAGCATCAAGCGTCAGTGCTGAATCTAAACCAAACCAATAACAACCCACTCCTAGAGGTTTGGGGGGTGGGGTGGGGGGACATGCAGCTCATGTCCAGGTTTGCTTCCCCCCCCCCCCCAGGATGGATCTGCGTTCATTCTGCTTCCCTATTTCTTGCATATTTATTGTTATGTGACTTCAAGTAATTTCCAACTTATGGCAACCCTAAGGCAAACCTATCACAGGGGTTTCTTGGCAAGATTTCTTGAAAGGAAGGTTTGTCCCTGCCTTCCTCTGAGGCTGAGAGAATGTGATTTGCCCAGGGGTTTCCATGGCCAAGCAGAGATCGAAAGGCAGGTCTCAAGAGTTGAAGTCCAATACTTGTAGAATCACTACACGATCCTGTATATTTTGAGTTCGTACATAGTCCTCCTTTCTACAGATAGTCCACCTACTCTCTCCGTCTCTCTCCCATTCCATCTCTTTCACATACACAACACACATCCCCTCACCCCACCCCACACAACAGATTCATTCCTGCAGACTCCCTTCACCAACAGAGAATAACATTCCACCAACTAAGCGCTTGCAGCTTAGTTGGAGTATAGGCACAGGATTGCTCCACCTGACTCATTTCCCACTCATTGAGGTGTCAATACCTGTCTAACCACTTCCACAGTGAATGCCAAAGTAATCAACTTCTTCAGCCTCTTTGTACTCTAACGTTTTTTAGCTACCCTTTCATTCTTTTGACATCTAGCCCTTCGGCTGCCTCCCTGGCTGTTTTCCTAGTTCTGATATTGGTAGGAGTTTTAATTGCTTATCCTAATTTCTTCAGCAATAAGCCTCTCAAATGATGTTTTCACACTTGTCCTTGATAATTTGCTTATTAGATTTTGTGCTTCTCCCATTTCCAATATGTAAAGATTTCAGTTAAAATGGCATCATAGTGCTCAAAATGCAAAACAGTAGTGGGCAACTACAATAGGATCAGGTTTCTGCCCTAGGGCTCTCAAGGTTATACATATTAATAAAAATGCCACCAAAATGAAGCTAAAAAGCCAAAAGAATGGAGTGTTTGGATGTCTAATTTTTAAATAATATTAAATATTTGGGGGATATCGTTTATTTTTGTATTTAATTCTAGATTTAATTAAAGGAGGTGGGTAATAAATAAAAATTTAGTAGTAGTAGCAGCAACCACCACACTTTTTTTGTCCAGAAAAAGCCTAATCCAAGGAAACTGGAGGAGTTAACAGCCACAAAAGCAGCCTTAGTGGGGACTCAGCTGACCCCAAAGTTGTATTTTTGAATATCCACCACAACTACTGTGTGTAATTCAATGTTTGTGGGTTTTTTTAATAAAAAAATCAAGTATCAAAGAAGATACACACACACTTCAAGGCACTGTTTTTACTGTGAGATTTCTCCATTTTACTTGAGATCAGGCGTTGATAAATGGGAGCCCTGAATCTTATCAAAAGATGCTGAGAGCACCGAATCTGGCACTTTCTCAATTACTCTACCATTGAGCAACAGATGTAAATTTCCTAGGTCATCTGCCACTCATTTCAGGCTTCTCTGTTCCCCATGAGCTTAGCTGTAAACCTCACCATAGCTGGGGTATGCAACTGGTTTTTCCTACGAACAATAAATTGAATTGTTAAAGATACTGGTGGTCTTGAATGAGAAACGATAACACTTTAGCTTCACAAGAGCCCTCCTCCAGGCGAAGATGTCAACACATCAATATTTAGTACCACACCACTAGTTTTTAATCAAGAAACTAGCCGGGCAACTTTCAGAACGGCTTCATGTGCTGAAACACAACAGGTTGTACAAGATTACACTCCACATTACCATTAAATTAGCAGGTGAAAGCTCACAGCATTAAAATAAGAGTCTAATATATTTATTCATCCCAGTTTACAAATCAGACTTATCTTCCAAATATCCTTTGTGTAGCAACCCAGTTCCCTTTCGTGCCTGGGGGGCAGGGGGCAGCACCGGGGGTCCCACTTGCATGATGAGGACATGGAGGAAGGGGATGACGAGGTAGCTGGGCCTTCCTCTCCCACAGAGAGCTTGGCCTGGGATGATGAATGGCCTGACGGCTATGCTAGCTGGGAATGTCAGGCTGACCCTGAGAGTGCTGACTCAGATCAGTATGAGAAACCAGGTGGTTTCGGGTCGCAGGAAAGGATCAGGGAAACAGTGGAGGATGAGCCCATGGAAGCTGAAAGGGAGTTCGGCTCTCACGAAGATAGCGACCCAGGTGCTGGGAGGCAAGGACGGAGCTTTGATAGGAGACGGAGCATTGAGTCCAGCAGGAGAGATTGGCACCACAGCCTAGAGCGCCAGAGGAGCGCTAGATCCCATAGCACAGATTGGCGCCGCAGCCTAGAGCGTCGGGGGCCTCGCCAAGGGAATTAAGTATAGGATCCGTGGGAAAGGATCCTCAGTAGCTCGGCCACTTCTGATCAGAAGGGAGTGAAGCGAGCGAAGACCCACGGAGCCAGGATTAGGGCTCGTGCCATGCCAAGAAGTTTCTTGGGTTTACGTCCATGAACCTTGCCTTGTTTGCCTTGCCACGGACCAAGTCTGTTTTTGATCTGCTTTGTTTTGCGGAGCCTTGTTAAGCCTTTGCCTTTGGATTTATCCAAAAACCCTTTACCTTCATTGCTACCTTGATACTTTTTATGGACAATTATCCTTTTCACCTGTTTTCTATTATTCAATAAATAGTTAGCTGATTACCGTCTCTGTGTGTGGGATTAAGGGGCCGGGCCGAGACCCTGCATCGTGACACTTTGGAAATGTAGCCACGGTTCCATTGAAACCAATGAGTGTATTGGAAAAGGCAGTGTAACAAAATGATTCTGTATGTATTGTTTAGGTAATCAGATTCAGGCCAAAATGCAATTCTGATGTTCCCAAATGCACACTGCCAGCAAAAGTTACCAAAGGGGCATGACATTTCTAGAAGACAACTTACAAGTACTATAATTGAATAGAATAAGTTTTATTGGCCATGACAACAAGTTTTATTGTTCTAGCCATAGGCCATGACAAATTAGGCGCACATATTAGCGACATCCAAAGTACACATCACAATATAAAACTTCAGTACAAATATTAATGTAAGACAACATTTTTGGGTTCTTGGTTGCAGAGCCCATAAGGTGGAAGAACTCAGCCAAGGCCGATGAATCCAAACAAGACTTTTAATCTCAATCTGATCAGTATTGGGGCGAATAGCCCTTGACAATTGTGGGTCAAGAAACAAAATGGCTATCCCCCAAGTTACGCAGTTACAAGGTATATATACTCATTCTTATCAGCAAACAACATTCTTCACATTAACCCTTAGTATGGCTCTTTCTTTGTTCTGCTGTCTCTGGGCAGATTATTGCTGACATACGGGCACTTGGAGCATCTCCTCTTGGGAGGGGCACTTTTTCCTTTTTAACCCCTTCATTAAAACTCATTACAACTGACTCTTTAAATTCGTCATGTCTACAACACACTGTATCATCCTATGCTATTTCCCATCCTTCACTAAGGATTTTACTACCGTAGTTTTGCACAGATGTTTTGAGCTGCCATTGCAAAAGTGGCAACCTTTATTGTTATATCTTTAGAGTAATCTGCTAGGAAATCCTTAATCACTGCTGTCTGCTGCCAAGCCACCCTATCCTCCAGAAGCCTTCCTAGAATCTTCTTTCTGGGATCCTTATACAGAGGGCAATGTAGTAAGTAATGTGTTCGATACTCAATCTCTCCTAAACCACATATACATAATCTTTGGGAATAAGGCGTCCCTCTACGTATATATCTTCCCTCCAGCCAGGCTGAAGGCATTGTCTGAAACTGCAAGGCTGTAAAGGCTTTCCTGAAGGTCACCACAGTTAATTCTTGCAAGTAATCTTGGCGGTATTGATCACTGCAGCTTACAAGTATTATTATTATTTTTATTTATTTATTTCGACTTGATAAACCACCCTTCCCGAGGCTCAGGGCGGTTTACAGCATATAAAAACAGCATATAAAACACCTAAGTAGAGATGCACATAAAGAAATAATTGTTATAATTTAAATATAAATGCCATCTATCTCACCATAGCGTAGTGTGACATACATGATGCTCAATCGCTACCCAACAGTCCATGAAGTCTGTTTCTTCTTGCATAAGTAAGTATATCTGGGCAGCCCAAATGTGCTAGTTTATCTCCTTTTTGTCAATTAGTTGATGAAGGTACTGAGCTTCTCCTCCATGATTCCACCAGCTGGGTGGAGGTTATGATGGATACCATAACCTTCAAATTTTATTATTCACAGATTTGATAAAAAATTTCCTCTCTATGAATCTCTAGGTTCCCCAGTGTGTTTCCATAGTCAACTTCCTCTGTTTATGCTGGAAAACCTGGAGATTTTTAGAGAGAGCACCTCTCTAGGAATATCTAAGTCCTCCATTGCAAGAACAGAGTGCCAATGCACCCTGTCCCGTCCCCACCATATGACAGGGGAAGGATGGAGGATGTACGGGGTGGCACAAACCACCCTGTGTGCCTTTCCTTTTACTGGCAACTGCCGACAAAACAGCACCGCCCAATATTGCCATGTGAAGAGGTCCTAGGATTTTGGCATGAGACTAGGATTGAAGTCCTTTGTTGGTCATAAAAACCACTATATGACCCTGGGAGAATCTCAGTTTCTCAGGCTCAACGAAAGGCAATGACATGTTTCCTCTGAACAAATCTTGCCAAGAAAATCCTTTGATAGGTTTGCCTTAGGATAGTCCTAAATAGGAAATGTCTTTAAGGTACACATCAACTGCAACAAGAGCGGCAACAACAATAATGAATGTTATTGGACCTGGATTTCAATATGCTATCCAAGTGCTTAACAACTGGGAGGCAACACCAACTCTATTTTATAAGGACTCCCTTATCTTTACGCCGGTCTTGAACAATACAGACTTTCAAATGGCAGGTTCTTACAAACAAAGGACTGTCTCTCTAAATTAGAATACACAGCAATACCTGGGAGCAAAGCTTATTGAGTTTAACATAACCTGTTTTTTAAACAAATATTATTGGACAAATATTATTGATTTAGCCTGCAGTGCCTTTCATGTTCCTTGATTTGTGTTTGGGTGCTGTGTTTGGTGGTCCCTATGTAGACTTGTCCACAGCTGCATGGTATACGGTAGACTCCTGCAGAAGTGAAGGATCCCTCTTGTCCTTTGCCGAACATAGCATTTGTTGGATTTTCTTAGTGGGTCTTTAGATAGTTTGTATGTTGCAGTCAGTGGTTCCCTTGAGGTATGGCAGGAGCACTTTTCCTCTGGGTAGATATTTGTCTTTACTCTTTACACTCTCGGGATTACTTCGTGAACGAAGATTCTTAGGAAGGACTCATTCCATGCTTTTTACAAGCGTGTTGATGACTAAAAAGGCCAATCTGAGATAGGCAAGTCTGGTATCGGAAGATGCCCGTTGGCTGCGGTTAGCCAACCGGGTAGATGAAGATGAGCTTTTGTTAGGCCACCTTTTCTAGACCCCTCTCTATGTGGAACAAGCAGTGCTCTCCTTAAAAAAAGGCTGCTTGGTTGTTCAGGATGCTGCCGAACAAGACTGTCATCTCCCGGGTCAATCTCGAGCGACCAAAGTACTGAACCGCGTGCATGCAGGGTTGTGTCTGCGGCTTCCAGTGCACCTTTACACCTGCCGTTTCATCCCTTGCCTATCGCTACAGGACCTTTTTGGAAGTTGGATGTGTCCTTTGAGCCTGTGCAATCGATTTGGTGGAGCGCAGCATGCCCAGGTACTAACAAGCCACACCAAAAAACTGCCAGGCCATCAAATGCTAATCAAGGTGGCCAGTTGAAACATTCACACCAGGCTCCAACAGACAAGAGTTCCTTGTCCCACCCTGGATGATCCACAGATATATAAACCCAATTTTCCTAGTTCCAAGAAACCTCACAACCTCTGAGGATGCTTGCCATAGATGCAGGCGAAACGTCAGAAGAGAATGCCTCTAGAACATGGCCATATAGCCCGAAAAAACCTACAACAACACCATGCATGGAATGGACATCAAGGCCTGGATACTTTTATAACAAATCATTTTCATTGAAATTATTTAATTATTCAAATCACTGTACTAATCTGCCTGTGCTTTGAAATCTATTGATGATAACACTTTATGATGGATTTGTTAAGTGGTCTATCCTACATTTTGGAAATGGTTACATGCAGGGCCGGGTCTTACGTTACGCAAACTAAGCACCCGCGGGGAGCGCCATATATTCAGGGGCGCATCGCCCGCCAAACACCCCTTCTCAGTCTCCAGCCCCGTGGAAGGTGGCCCGCCCAAGCCACACCAAATGTGGCGTGAGCAGGCCAGAGCCCCACGATGCGGCTCTACAAGGCCGGAGACCGCATGTGCGGAGCCTCCGCCCACAGCCGCCAAACCCTCCTCCTCAGTTTCCAGCCTTGTGGAGGGTGCGCATGTGCGCCGGGTGTGCATGCGCAGAACCAGCTGGCTCCGTGCATGTGCACCCGGCGTGCATGCGCACCCTCCACGAGGCCAGAGAGCGAAGGGGCGCCAAAATAGTGTTCGCTTACCATTTTAAATGATCTTAGTCCTGCCCTGATTACATGCCCTGTTATCTGTCTTAAAGTATTTTATAATTAACTCTGCTTTGTTTTTGGATCCCTTCTCTGTACAACAAAGCGATCTGATGTGAGATTTGATTAATTGCTCTGGTGAAGGAATTGCTTAATTTGGCATAAAGACATAAGCCTGACAAAACCTAATATGGCCACGTGAAAACAAAATAATAATGATAAAAACAAGACAAGTAATAGATTAGCTAAAGGTCCTTCTAAGAGGTTTTATGATCTTCTGAGCATACCTTTTCAGCTGATATTTTCAAGATAAATAGAAGTTGAGCTCATCTCCATGTTGTTCATTCTTCACTAGTCCAAACAGCAAATACTGAGATTGAAGGGATCAGCATAAACGGCACCGTCTTCCCAAGAATGCAGTGAGGAATTACTGGGTAAAACTGTCAAATAGGTAACATTCTCCTATGTGTGTTTACTTAGGACCAAGTCTACTTCAGTTCAGTGGAATTAATTATATCTCAGTTTGCTTACGATTATGACCTTTGTCCTCTTTGTGAGTTTTTTTTTAGGGGGTTGAGGTGATACTGCTGTCTGCATTTCTAGTTCTTTTCTCCTTGTTCCTTTGTTTATTTGCCCAATATTTGAGGAGGCATGTCTGGGATGGTCAATTTTGGGAGCCTATAAAATCAAGAGCATAATAAAAATGCTGAATTTAAAGCAACAGAACACATGCATAATTGTAATCTTGAATCCAGAATCCAGGTGACTTCGAGATCGCATTCATAGCATCACCCCATATGTTCCGCCGAGATCACTACGCTCAGAACAAAATATTCTAGCTGTCCCGTCGATCCACTCCTGTAGGTTATAATCAACGAGATCGAGAGCCTTCTACGCGGATGCACCTTCCCTCTAGAACTCCATGCCGGATGAGGTTCACGCTATCACTGACCTAGCCCCGTTTCGGAGAACTTGTAAGACTTTCTTGTTCAAACAAGCTTTTAACCTCACCGGCCCATGAAGTCTGACATAAGCTCAGAGTTAATTTGCGATTATTGTAGATGGTTGTTTCGGGATAGTTGTATTTTACGCTTTTCTGCTTTTATGTTTTATGCTTTTTGTAGGATGTAATAATTAAATTGTTATTGTAATACTGTATGTGTACCATGTAAACCGCCCCGAGCCTGCCGGAAGGAGCGGTATATAAGAGTGAATAATAAATAAATAAATAAATAAATAAATAAATAAATAAAACATCTGGAGACCCACAGGTTGAGAACCACTGGGATAAACCCTTGTGCTGGCAGGACTGTAGACCGACAGGTCACAGGTTCGAATCCGGGGAAAGCGTGGATGAGCTCCTTCTGTCAGCTCTGGCTCCCCATGTGGGGACATGAGAGAGGCCTCCCACAAGGATGTGGGGAAAGAGGCTGCCACCTGGGTGCTTTCTGCCCATGGCCACACTGTGCGAGAGTAAGCCTCTCCTGGGGGCTGGACCTGCACCCCTCTGGGGGCCAGCAAGGAGGCCTCTCCTATCAGCTGTGCAGGCAATGAGAGAGGGTTTTGATGTAGAGCTGAAGCAATAGAAGCAGGCCCGGATCAGGCCCTTTTGCCGCCCAAGGCCAAAGGGTCTGCCTCCGCCCCTCCCTGCCCCCGGCTCCGCCCCTCCCCCTCGCCGGATTGAAGGCGGGCGAGGAGGAGAAAGAGGCACCCTCCCGCCGCGTGTCCTGCGCGCCGCCCACCCCTTTTCGGCAGGGCTGGCGCGACGCAAGGGAGGGGCGGCGGCGCGTCTTCTCTCCACCTCCCTGGCTTGGCGTCGCCAGGCAGAGAGGAGGAGGCAGGAGAACCCGTGCCACCGCCCCTCCTCCCTTGCGTGACGATGCAAGGGAGGGAGGGCCGGCGGCGCGGGTTCTCCGCCTCCTCCTCCCTGCCTGGCGATGCCAAGCCCGGGAGGCGGAGGGAACCCATGGTGTCGCCCCTCCTCCCTTGCGTCGTCACGCAAGGGAGGGGGGGGGCGGCGGGACTCCTCTCTGCCTCCTCCCTGGCTTGGCATCGGCAGGCAGGGAGGAGGAGGCAGAGAGAACCCGCGCCACCGGCCCTCCTCCCTTGCGTCGTCACGCCACGCAAGGGAGAAGGGGCAGCGGCGCGGGTTCTCTCTGCCCCTCCCGCCCCTGGCTCCGTCCCTCCCCGCCCCCGCCTCCTTGCTGGCGTGAGGAGGAGGAGGAAGAAAAGCCCCACCCCTGGAGCCGATGCGGGGCCTCCCCACGGCTGCTCTTCCTCCCTCCCTCAGCCACCATGCCGGCCTGAGAAGTGGCTGAAATCGCCCTTTTCAGGCCGGCTTTAGGAGGGAGGGAGGGAGGAGGATCGGCTCCGTGCCGGCGAGGAGGCGAGGGCGGAGCCGGAGGTGAGGAGGGTCGGAGTCAGGGTCGGAGCCGATCCTCCCTCCCTCCTAAAGCAGAGCCGAGGGGAGCAGAGCAAAGGGAGGGGGCGGCCGCGCATGCGCCCTTTATTATTATTATTTTTTCGAATTTTTTTTGATTTTTAAAAAAAAATTGGGGGTCCGGATCTGCTGCCCCCCCCAAAAGTGCCGCCCGAGGCCATGGCCTAGGGTGGCCTTATGGGTAATCTGGGCCTGAATTGAAGGTACAGTAAATCCCATCATCTGTTCTACATCCTCCTCCCAACCCCCTCTAGTATTTTGTGGAGCGCAGAATGCTCTTTGATGTCTGGTGAACTATTAATCTACACAACTGCAACTCCTATATGTCAGGGTCTGTTTTCCCCAACCTTCTCCAGTATCTTCTGCTGCTCCTGGGAGTTGTGTATGCCAAGTTTGGTTCAGTTTAATGGTTGGTGGAGCTCAGAATGCTCTTTTATTGCAAGTGAACTATAAATCCACACAACTGCAACTCCCATATGTCAGGGTCTGTTTTCCCCAACCCTTTCCAGTATTTTCTGTTGCTTATACTCACATTTAGTTGAAATCAGTCTTAAAATATATTATATGGCTCTCACTGAAATAAATTTCCAAATATTTTGCTTTCATGGCTCTCTGAGTCAAAAAGGTTCCCACCCCCTGCCTTAGGAAGTTGGAATGCATAGCGGAGAGAATGTCAGCAATGGGACAGCTGCTGCTTTGGCCAAGTACACACTGCAGAAATACAAAAAATAGCAGCTGATCAGTTCTTTTTCATTATATGATAATTTATATTGCGCCTTTCTGATTAAAGTTAAGACTCTAAATACTTCAGCCTTATTTTTATAGCTATTAGGAATACTTGAATCATTTCTTTAAAACTAGCTTACAGATAGCATAGAAGCGCCAATGGGCATATTTTTAAATGTCTGTGACTTGACGCAAGGATAATTGAGATTATAATAGTGTAGCTTATAATAGTGTAAAGAAATCCAGTTGCCCTCTGTCACAGACTCTGTAATTAAAAATACAAAAATACAAAATAAAAATATTAAATAGTATTATCTGAACAAATTCATCTGTGTGTATGTGCACACATAGTACTTTGTGAGTTAATAATTATGTAGAGGTCATGAGGTTATTTAAAAAACATTGTGCATGCTCAGACAGTTATTTGTTTTATTGATGCAGTTCAATATTACATGTAATACTTAAATACTTTATGGATGCATTTGGTATCACAATACTTAAATTACAAGCTACCTATTGTCTATTTTTTCCTTGTAATGTGAAATTTAAGGGTATATATATTTATATATAGATATAGAGGGCCCCTGATGGTGCAGCAGGCTAAACTGTCAAGCTGCTGAACTTGCTGACTGGAAGGCTGGTGGTTCGAATCTGGGGAGCGGGGTGAGCTCCTGCTGTTAGCCCCAGCTTCTGCCAACATAGGAGTTTGAAAACATGCAAATATGAGTAGATCAATAGGTACTGCTTCAGCAGGAAGGTAACGGTACTCCATGCTGTCATGCTGGCCACGTGACCTTGGAGGTGTCAAAGGACAACACCGGTTTTTTGGCTTAGAAATGGAGATGAGCACTAGCCTACTCCCCAGAGTCGGACATGACTAAACATCTCTCGGCATTACTTCGCGAACGAAGATTCTTAGGAAGGACTCATCCCACACTTTCTACAAGCGTGTTGATGACTAAAAAGGTCAATCCGAGATAGGCAAGTCCGGTTGCAGAAAGCACAGCAGAAAGTCTCCTTGGGTGATGTTGTTTCCAAGTTGCCGTTCTTTCTGCATTGTTGTTTCTCTTCTAGCCTCATTCGGCGTGACTTCTCAAAAGAGGCCGCAGCATTGTGGATAGCGCGTCTCTATGCCTCCCGATGTGAGGCCAGGGTAGACCATTGTTGCTGATCAATCTGGCCGAGCCTGAGATGTTGTTTCAGGGAGTCCTTATATCTCTTTTTTGGGGACGCCTCTCTTGCACTGACCCGTGGCGAGTTCACCATAGAGTAGTATCTTTGGGAGGCGGTGGTCCTCCATCCTAGAGATGTGCCCTGCCCATCGCAGCTGTGTTCTCAATAGCATGTCCTGAATGCTGGTGATCCCTGCTTGCTCAAGGACAGCAACATTAGTCACATAGTCAGTATATTTAGGATTGAGCGAAGACAGCCCTGATGAAAGCGTTTGAGGAGTCGTAGGTGTTGGCGATAGGTGACCCATGTTTCAGGCCCATAGAGGAGAATAGACAGCACGATAGCTCTGTACACACTGATTTTGGTGCTTTGCCTCAGGTGCTTGTTGCTCCAGACTCTTTTGTGAAGCCTTCCGAATGCACTATATGCCTTTGCTAATCTGTCATCTATCTCTTTATCAATCTTGGCGTCTGAAGAGATGATGCTTCCCAGGTAGGTGAACTGCTGAACGGACTTAAGCACAGATGTGCCTATGCTGACGTGGAGATGATGGTGTTCTTCCTGTGGTGCGGGCTGGTAGAGAACTTGCATTTTCTTCAGGCTGACTTCCAGCCCAAATAGCTCTGCAGCTTTTGCAAAGCAGGATGTGAGGTGCTGCAGAGCTGCTTCTGAATGGGCGACAAGGGCAGCATCGTCAGCAAAAAGCAGCTCACGGACTAGATAGTTTAGAGTCTTAGTGTGAGGCCTCAGACGGCTTAAGTTGAACAAGCTACCATCAGTACGATAGCGTATATATATGCCGTCTTCTTCTTCGAGGTCTGCCGTAGCCCTTTGGAGCATCATGCTGAAGAAGACTGTAAATAGGGTTGGTGCAAGAACACAACCTTTTTTTTTAATATAAAGAATTTTATTGGTTTAAAAAACAAAACATTACATCGTTGAGTTGACAATACATAGACATGAATAACAGTAGGAGATGTGGGGTGTGGGGGAGGGAAGGGGGTGGGGAAAGGGTTGGGTGGGTAATCACGTTAGGTTGTACATAAACATTTAAAACAAACGTATTGGTTCACTTCACCCATCGGTATAACAGCGTATAAGTTTAGGGGTCTTGTTGCACTGCTTTATAATCATTATATCCAAAAACCCTTTAAGTTTATATTTTCTTTCTTGTTAATATATTCTACAAAGGGTTTCCACACCTTAGAGAATTGTTCAGTTGGGGTTCCTCTCAATAATTGTGTCAAACGATCCATTTCTGCAATTTCTAATATCTTATACAATATCTCTCTTTCTTCCGGTATTTCTCTCCTCTTCCAGTACCTGGCTACAACTATTCTGGCCGCCGTGTTTATATACCACAGAAGTTTCTCCGACTCCTTTCTCATTTGCTTTGCTTCTGTAATATTCAAAAGAAATATTTCCAGTTTTAAATCAACTTTAAACTGCATTATCTCAAAAATCATGGCTTGCATCTTTTTCCAGAATTTGGTCATTACATCACAGGACCACCAATGGTGGAAGAACATTCCCTATCCTTCTGACACTTCCAGCATTGATCTTCTCCATTTTTGTATATCCTGGCTAATTGTATTGGTGTAATGTACCATCTGTATAACAGTTTCATCTGGTTTTCTTTTAGTGAGTATGCGTAGTTCTGTTTCCAGTATATCTCCATAGCCTTTCCCAGGCATCCTGGGATATCCTATGGCCTATATTATCCTTCCATTTTTCCATAAATTCTTTTATTGGTTGTTTCTCATATCTATTCGTAAGTATCAATTTATATAGCTTACTCACTTTTTTCCTTTGAGTTTGTAGTAAGATTCTCCCTGCTGGGGTTTGAGTCTCTTCCCAACCTGTCTTTTTGTCTACATTGTATCTTTTGGCTAATTGGTGGTATTGAAACCAATTTAGGTTATATTCCCTAAGTTCTTCCTGTGTCTTCAGGACATAAGTGTTTAGTTCTTTCTTTAAGAGATCTTTATATACTGGCCCGTTTTCCTTCCTTATTTTTATGATTTGAAATGCCTCTAATGGGGAGATCCATTTAGGAATCCCTTTACATAATAAATCTTTATATTTGTTCCATATTTTTAGGAGGGGTGCTTTTATTATATGATTTTTAAAATTTTTGTCTTGTTTGATTTTATCATATATCAGGTAGCCGTGCCAGCTACACAACCTTGTTTCACTCCATTAGTTATGAGAAAGGGCTCCAAGAGAGCATCGCCATATCTGACTTGACCGCGCTGGCCCTCATGTAGCAGGATAATCATTTTGAGGAATTTGGGGGGACATCCTAGTCGTTCCAGGATCTGCCACAGACCTTTTCTGCTCACAGTGTCGAAGGCTTTGGTGAGGTCGACAAATGTTACATAGAGTCCTTTGATCTGCTCTCTACATTTCTCTTGCAGCTGTCTAAGGGCAAAAACCATATCTGTGGTGCTCCTATTAGCTCTGAAGCCGCAATAATTAAATAAATAAATAACCCTATTCAAAGCAGATAGTAAAGGTAAAGGTTTCCCCCTGATATTAAGTCCAGACGTGTCTGACCCTGGGGGTTGGTGCTCATCTCCATTTCTAAGCCGAAGAACTGGTGTTGTCCATAGACGCCTGGAGTCATACTATACATTCAAGCATGTGCAACATATCATGGCATAAGCCTAAAGTATCAATCTCTACATGCAAGTATAAGTAGCATATATGACAGTACTATTCATTCGAATATATAGGGTACATCATAATAAAAATATCACTGACAATGGATACAAGCATGTAAATGTCACATATGGCTGAGAAGTGAAGCAGATGGAATACATTTACAGAGATAGTGCAATATAGAGAGACAATAACAAACGGAATCAAGAGGGTGACTTGATCAGTTCAAACCTGGCCCATATGTAGCCACAAGGGCTCTTCAGACAGCAATCGAACTCAATGAAGGGAAGAATGGGAAAATATTGAGGGAGTCACTTGAAGAATGGGTGCCAGGGAAAATCAAGGGACGCAAGAATCCACTCCGCGTTCTCAGAGGTGGAGGCGGCAAGCGGGGGAATCCAAGCCGCGGCCGCAGTGAGCGGAACGGGATTACTTCCGCGTTAGCCTAGCGAGCCTGCCGGAAAGGACCGTGCATCCCTATCAGTGAAGCCATTCGTTACTTTGCTATGATGCTTGTATTCAGCGACGTGCCCAGATGAAGTGTCCCTGAGACACGAAAACGGATAAAAACAAACCCTTTGGCGCCCAAGCCCTCCGTTTGGCATCAGGGCCTGCCCCCACGCAGTCCCTGAGTGACCCTCATTTCGAGCCTCAATTTCGCCGTACCCAGGTCGCTGCAACATCTTCACGACATTTTGCGGCTTCTCCGGTCTTTTCCGGCAGGCTCGCTAGGCTAACGCGGAAGTAATCCCGTTCCGCTCACTGCGGCCGCGGCTTGGATTCCCCGCTCGCCACCTCCACCTCTGAGAACGCGGAGTGGATTCTTGCGTCCCTTGATTTTCCCTGGCACCCATTCTTCAAGTGACTCCCTCAATATTTTCCCATTCTTCCCTTCATTGAGTTCGATTGCTGTCTGAAGAGCCCTTGTGGCTACATATGGGCCAGGTTTGAACTGATCAAGTCACCCTATTGATTCCGTTTGTTATTGTCTCTCTATATTGCACTATCTCTGTAAATGTATTCCATCTGCTTCACTTCTCAGCCATATGTGACATTTACATGCTTGTATCCATTGTCAGTGATATTTTTATTATGATGTACCCTATATATTCGAATGAATAGTACTGTCATATATGCTACTTATACTTGCATGTAGAGATTGATACTTTAGGCTTATGCCATGATATGTTGCACATGCTTGAATGTATAGTATGTCTACAGTTGTCACATATGTTCCTACATATTGATTATAATTGATGTTTTTGCCATTGTGCATTGTATATACTCTAATGTGTAGACCTATGTTGCACTACTTTGCTATTTAGCCTCTTCCATTATATTTGCTATTTTTGATACCACAGTCATTGCATTATTTTCCTTATTAATCATGCGAACCTGATTATTCACTGTGGTTCTCAGTGTTGTTCCTTTGTCTTTGTAAGCTTCCCCCTTGTTTTGTAGTTTTGGTCCATAGACGCCTCCAAGGTCATGTGGCTGGTATGACTGCATGGAGTGCCGTTACCTTCCTGCTGCAGCGGTACTTATAAATCTACTCTTATTTACATATTTTCAAACTGCTAGGTTGGCAGAAGCTGGGGCTAACCTCGGGAGCTCCTCCTGCTCCCTAGATTTGAACCTGCGACCTTTCAATCAGCAAGTTCAGCAGCTCAGCTGTTCAACCCACTGCCCAAAGCAGATATTGTGTGATTTTCTGCCTTGATATTCTGGGATATAGAGAGGGCTGTGTGGAAGAGGCTGTTGTGTGTTAAGGCTTTTGTCAGTGCTGCGCTCGTCCCTAGGTGATGTCCCTAGGTGCTTTGCCTCAGGTGTTTGTTACTCCAGACTCTTTTGTGAAACCTTCCGAATGCACTCTATGCCTTTGCTAATCTGTGATCTATCTCTTTATCAATCTTGGTGCCTGAAGAGATGATGCTTCCCAGGTAGGTGAACTGCTGAACCGACTTAAGCACAGATTTGCCTATGCTGACGTGGGGATGATGGTGTTCTTCCTGTGGAGAACTGTGGTGCGGGCTGGTAGAGGACTTCCCTTTTCTTCAGCTGTTGCAAAGCAGGATGTTAGGTGCTGCAGGGCTGCTTCTGAATGGGCCAAAAGGGCAGCATCATTTGCAAAAAGCAGGATAGTCATTTTGAGGAATTGGGGGGGACGGACATCCTAGACCAGGGGTGCTCACATTTTTCAGCATGTGAGCTACTTATAAAACAACCAAGTCAAAATGATCTACCTACCCACTACTCAGAGAGCCATAAAAGCAAAATATTTGGACATTTATTTCAGTGAGAGCCATATAATATGCTTTAAGACTGAATTCAACTAAATGTGAGGATAATAAGCCACTGAATTTATTCATCATAATAATGATGATGATAATATTCATTCATCCTCTGCTACTACTACTACTACTACTAATAATAATAATAATAACAACAACGGGTTCCTAGAATAGGAGGAGACCTCCAAGGGCCATCCAGTCCAACCTCCTTCTGCCATAGGGGAAAAACACAATCAAAGCATTCCTCACAGATGGCCATTCAGCCTTTGTTAATAATAATAATAATAATAACAACAACAACGGGTTCCTAGAATAGGAGGAGACCTCCAAGGGCCATCCAGTCCAACCTCCTTCTGCCATAGGGAAAAACACACAGCATTCCTGACAGATGGCCATTCAGCCTCTGTTAATAATAACAACAACAACAACAACAACAATGGGTTCCTAGAATAGGAGGAGACCTCTAAGGGCCAGCCAGTCCAACCTCCTTCTGCCATAGGGAAAAAACACAATCAAAGCATTCCTCACAGATGGCCATTCAGCCTCTGTTAATAATAATAACAACAACAACAACAACGGGTTCCTAGAATAGGAGGAGACCTCCAAGGGCCATCCAGTCCAACCTCCTTCTGCCATAGGGGAAAAACACAATCAAAGCATTCCTCACAGATGGCCATTCAGCCTCTGTTAATAATAATAATAACAACAACAACAACGGGTTCCTAGAATAGGAGGAGACCTCTAAGGACCATCCAGTCCAACCTCCTTCTGCGCCTGGGTGGCGTCGTTGAGAGCCTGCGGGGTGGGACTGAGCCTTCCTCCCGCCCTGCCTGCGATCTACCAGGATGCCCTACGCGATCTACCAGTGGATCGCGATCTACCTAATGAGCACCCCTGCTATAGATCTACTCTTATTTGCATATTTTCAAACTGCTAGGTTGGCAGAAGCTGGGGCTAACCTCGGGAGCTCACCCTGCTCCCTATGATTTGAACCTGCGACCTTTCGATCAGCAAGTTCAGCAGCTCAGCAGTTCAATCCACTGCCCAAAGCAGATATTGTGGGATTTTCAGCCTTGATATTCTGGGATATAGGGCTGTGTGGAAGGGCCCTGAGAGTAAAAAAGAGCCTCCAAGCTTGGTAAGGACCCTTTTTTTTATACCTTTACAGTAAAAAAAGGGGATGAGAGAGGAGAGGGTAAGAACATAAGAACATAAGAAGAGCCATGCTGAATCTGACCTCAGCCCATCTAGTCCAGCATTCTGTATCACACAGTGGCCCATCAGTTGTACACGGGGATCTCGAGCAGAAGGGAGGGCAAAACCCTGACCTGCTCCCGACCCCCCACAACCAGTACCCAGGGAAATCCTGCCTACCTCAACCAACTCCGAGGTGGCACTTGAATGTCCTTTTCAGTAACTACCGATACACTTGGTATCCATGAATCTGTCTAATCCTGCCTTGAAGTTGTTCAGGCTGACAGCTGTCACAACCTCTTCTGGAAGTGAGTTCCATAACCCAATGACCCTCTGGGTGAAGAAATATTTCCCTTTATTAGTCCTAATTTTCCTACCTTGGAGCTTCAGGAGTGCCCCCTAGTCCTAGTGTTGTGTGACAGAGAAAATATTTTTCTTTATTCACCTTTTCTATTCCATGCATGATTTTATACACTTTGATCAAGTCACCTCTTAAACGCCGTCTTTCAAGGCTGAAAAGACCAAGGCGTTGCAACCTGATTTCATAAGGGAGCCGCTCCATCCCTTGGATCATTCTTGTTGCCCTTTTCTGTACCTTTTCCAGTTCCGTTATATCCTTCTTAAGGTGCGGAGACCAGAATTGTACACAGTACTCCAAATGTGGCCTTACCATAGATTTGTAGAGAGGCAATACAACATTTGCCGACCTATTTTCGATTCCCTTCCTGATCATGCCTAGCATAGAATTTGCTTTTTTCACTGCTGCAGCGCACTGGGTTGGCATCTTCATTGAGCTGTCCACCAAGACCCCAAGATCCCTTTCCTGGTTTGTCTCGGAAAGCTTTGACCCCATCAATTTGTAGGTGTAGTTGGGGTTCTTTGCCCCGATGTGCATGACTTTACACTTGTTTAGGTTAAAATGCATTTGCCACTTTGTTGCCCATTCACTCAATTTCGAGAGATCTTTCTGGAGCTCTTTACAGTCAGTTTCATTTTTAACTACCCTGAACAATTTAGTGTCGTCTGCAAACTTTGCTACCTCAGAATTCACTCCTACACCCAGATCATTAATGGCTCTGACATCCCTATTCTAGGGGCTGCTTGAGTCTGCAGAGGTGGAATGAATGGCTGTTTGGATTGCCCCTGGGATTGTGTTATCAAGGCTTTGTGCCAGTGCTGCGCTCGGCCGGCAGGTGGCGCTGCCCGCGGAGGCCGCCTTCGAAGCCAGCGTCTCTTCCTTCCTCTCTCTCTCCCTCTCTCTGTGTCTTCTCTCTCTCTCATTCTGGTCAGGGCTGGGGTCTGGCGCGGGGCCTAGCTTCTGTCGCGGTCGAAGCGGGAGACGGGAGGCGTCTGGCCATGGAGATCGGCACCGAGATCAGCCGCAAGATCCGGGTGAGGAGGGCCGCGGGGGGTGAGCCGGGTTTGTGGGAGGGAAAGCGGCCCAGAGGCCTTCCCTTTCCCCTGGCTCCAAACACTTCGCCTCAGGCCGCTCCTGTACATCAGGCCTGGGCCAACTTGGGCCCTCCCTCCAGGCGTTTTGGACTACAACTCCCACAATTCCTAACAGCCGGTGGAGGGAGGGCCCAAGTTGGCCCAGGCCTGCTAAACAGTATAGATACTGTTATATAGGAATAGATACTATATATAATATATAGTATACTATTTATATATGAAGAATTAAATGTAGATAACATTGAATACCATAGAAAGGTATACATTATATATAGGGAATAGGTGTACATTAAATATGAAAAAGGTAAACCTCATAAATGGCATTAAATACCATAAAAAGGTATACGGTATATATAGGGTTGAAGTTTATATTATTTATGAACTATTAAATCTTGTACGTCGCCTCGAATACCATAGAAAGGTATACAGTATGTATAGGAAGTAAGTGTACATTAAATACGAAAAAGGTAGGCCTCATAAATGGCATTAAATGCCATAGAAAGGTATACGGTGTATATATAGGGACGAAGTTTACATTATTTCTGAACAATTAAATCTTGTACATCGCCTCAAATACTATAGAAAGGTATACAGTATATATAGGAAATAAGTGTATATTAAATATGAAAAAGGTAAGCCTCATAAATGGCATTGAATACCATAGAAAGATATACAGTACATATAGGAAATAACTTTACATTATATATGAAAAAGGTAAGCCTCATAAATGGCATTAAATACCATAGAAAGGTATACGGTATATATAGGGACTTAAATTCACATTATTTATGAACAATTAAATCTTGTATGTAGCATCGAATACCATAGAAAGGTATACAGTATATATAGGAAATAAGTGTTCATTAAATATGAAAAAGGTAGGCCTCATAAATGGCATTAAATACCATAGAAAAATATACAGTGTATATAGGGTCGAAGTTTACATTATTTATGAACAATTAAATCTTGTACATCGCCACGAATACCATAGAAAGGTATACAGTATGTATAGAAAGTAAGTGTACATTAAATACGAAAAAGGTAGGCCTCATAAATGGCATTGAATACCATAGAAAGGTATACGGTATATATAGGGACGAAGTTTACATTATTTATGAACAATTACATCTTGTATGTAGCATCGAATACCATAGAAAGGTATACAGTATATATAGGAAATAAGTATATATTAAATATGAAAAAGGTAAGCCTCATAAATGGCATCAAATACCATAGAAAGGTATACGGTATATATAGGGACGAAGTTTACATTATTTATGAACAATTAAATCTTGTATGTAGCATTGAATACCATAGAAAGGTATACAGTATATATAGGAAATAAGTATATATTAAATATGAAAAAGGTAAACCTCATAAATGGCATTAAATACCATAGAAAATACGGCGTATATATAGGGACTTAAGTTTACATTATTTATGAACAATTAAATGTTGTACATCGCCTTGAAGACCATAGAAAGGTATACAGTATATAAAGGAAATAAGTTTACATTATATATGAAAAATTAAACCACGTAAATGGCACCCAATACCATAAGATTGTATATGGTATGTATAGAAAATAAATTTACGTTCTATATGAAGAATTAAATCTTGTAAAAGGCACCTAATGCCATAGAAAGGGGTACAGTTCCATTAGAAAGGTATACAGTATATAAAGAAAATAAGTTTATATTATATATGAACAATTAAATATTGTAAATGGGAACTAATACTGTAGAAAGGTATACAGTATATACTGGAAGTAAGTTTACATTACATACGAAAAATTAAACCACATAAATGGTGCCCAATACCATAACTTCATATACAGTGTATGTAGGAAATACATTTACATTATATATGAACAATTAAATCTTGTAAATGGTAACTAATATCATAGAAAGGTATACAGTATATGTAATAAATAAGTTTACATTATATATGAAAAATCAAACCATGTAAATGGCACCCAATACCATAAGATTGTATATGGTATGTATAGAAAGGTATACAGTATATGTAATAAATAAGTTTACATTATATATGAAAAATCAAACCATGTAAATGGCACCCAATACCATAAGATTGTATATGGTATGTATAGAAAATAAATTTACGTTCTATAGGAAGAATTAAATCTTGTAAATGGCACCTAAGAGGGTCGATGTTTTTATGGATTGAATATTGTTTTAACTTGGAATGACTGTGTATGATGCTGTTGAAACTGTATTTTAATGTATCTTAATGTATTTTAATTGTTGTGGGGTTTTGGGGTTTTATGCTGTTGTGATGTGGGCATCGAATTGTGCCGTACTGTAAGCCGCTCTGAGTCCCCCCTCGGGGGTTGAGAAGAGCGGGGTAAAATCCTGAAATAAAATAAATAAATAAATAAATAAAATGCCATAGAAAGGGTACAATTTCATTAGAAAGGTATACAGTATATGTAAGAAATAAGTTTATATTATATATCAGCAATTAAATATTGTAAATGGGAACTAATACTGTAGAAAGGTATACAGTATATATTGGAAGTAAGTTTACATTACATACAAAAAATTAAACCACATAAATGGTGCCCAATACCATAACTTCATATACAGTGTATGTAGGAAATATGTTTACATTATATATGAACAATTAAATCTTGTAAATGGTAACTAATATCGTAGAAAGGTATACAGTATATAGAGGAAATACGTTTACATTATATATGAACAATTTAATCTTGTAAATGGTAACTAATATCATAGAAAGGTATACAGTATATATAGGAAATAAGTTTACATTATATATGCCAAAGTAAACCACATAAGTGGTATCCAGTACTATAGGATTGTATACAGTATATGTAGGAAATAGGTTTACAATATAAATGAAAAAGTAAACCTCATAAATGGCATCCAATACCATAACATCATATGCATTGTATGTAGGAACTATGTTTACATTTTGTATGAAAAATTAAATTTTGTAACTGGCATCGAATACCATAAAAAGGTACACAGTATATATAGGAAATAAGTTTACATTATATATGAAATATTAAACCACATAAAAGGCATCCAATACTATAGGATCATATACAGTATATGTAGGAAATAGGTTTACAATATATATGAAAAAGCAAACCTCAGAATTGGCATTCAGTAACATCTATGGCACTGCCCATTTTGTATCCAAATGGCAATCATTTTAGTGTGTGTGTATATATGGCTTTTCATTTCAAAACCCCCCAAAATGGTATATAATATTGCAATATGAAAATCCGTAGGATACAATAAAACAGCAATGCCATATCTTTTTGGCACATGCAGTAATGGACATGTATGCCTTCCCATGGCAACAGCATTATGATTTCCCATCATTAAAGGATATCTGATTGTGCTCCAGTGTTTATTCCTCCCAAATCATTTCTCAAGGATCATAGGAAATAAAATAAATGGGGGCTTTCTTAAAGTAATAGAGGTTGAGAATCCCTTATCCCAAATTCTTGGGACCAGAAATGTTTTGGATTTTTCTGCATGATTCAAAATGCTGTATCCTGATTACTTGTAGCCTCTTCAGGCCCACATAGCTAACCGCTAAATTCCTGAACAAAGTTATCGATTACTCCTCTGAGAAATTAACATAGGAAAAAAAACACGTTAGAGTAAGCCCTCATGCATTTTCTCAGGTGTGTCGCTGGTAACCTGGCAGTCGTAAGAATCCACAAATTGCAGTGTTTGTGTGTTTGTAATGAATGGCATGCAGTGTAATTTTGAGTTTATTCAGAATTAGGTCACCCAGTTGAAAAGGATGCTCTTCAGCTAGGAACATTGATGAAAGATGGCTGCCAAATTACTGGTCTATCTAGTTCTGTATTATGTCTCTTTCAATTGGTGGTTGTCCCGTTTTGTAGATAAGAGGTCATCCCAAACCATCCTGGATATGCTGAGAATTTCATTTACGGCTTTCTGCAAACTCTCAGTGTAAAGGATTTGTTAAGGATTGCTGAAGTATCGCAAACACAACAAAATCATGGATATTTATTACGTTATTTAATTTTAACTCTTAGCGATAGTATTGAAAAGCAAATCATTCATGGCAATTGGTTATAGTAGCTACGTATTATCTAAAATAGACAATTTTTGGATTCCAAAGAAATAGGACAAGTTAAAAAAGCTTCTAAGATTTGTATTTTTCTAAAAATAACTTAATCTTTTAGAAGTAGGAACATCTATGTTACTCTTCTTTGATTTTCAGAAGCCTGTGTTCTGCTCGGACTAAGATTTTTTTCCAAACAGAAGGCAAAACAGAGTGACATTTACCCACATATTTATATAGCCTCACATACATGCCATCCATTGTGTTATTTTTATTTATCATGAACCAAGTTTCTAAAGCATGCACTTATCAAAATTCTGAATGAAAGGCACCTGTAAATATATATACAAAAATTAATCAACAGAACAGGTACCCTTTCACCTTTTAAACTTTGCCGACTAGATTTCCCTATTCTCAGAGTGTTGATTTTGGGAAGAGCTGAATGAATAGTGATGTAGCTGCATAAAAATCTGCAGAATCAGCCAGTCAAAGGAAGGGGTTCTTCATTTGTGGACACAGGGTTGGAGTACCAGGAGAAAATACATTGAATTTTCCCAATTGCTAGGCATATTATTTACATGCAATTCATAAAGGTACGTCATCTCTCCAAGCATACAGAAGTTATCCCTATCTTGCTTGAATGACAACATATTTGGTACATGTAGCAAAATTACAGAAACATTACAAAGAAAACTAATTCTGCAAACCTCAACATGAGCAGTTGTCTGAGTATCTCCACAAAGAAGTATTTGCCCATTATAAATCTGGACTGAGGTTAAATCCCCAAGAAAAACAAGCCTAACAGTACCACCAATTTCAAGTCTGTTTAGGGAAAAGTCCTGTTTTATTCTGTGTTAGTAAAGGTAGAGGTTTCCCTTTGACATTAAGTCTAGTTAATCTGATTCTGGGGGGTTGTGCTCAGTTTCTAAGCCAAAGAGCCGGCATTGTGCATAGACACCTCCTAGGTCATGTGTCTGGCATGACTGCACGGAACACCGTTCCCGCCAAAGTGGTACCTATTGATCTACTCACATTTGCACGTTTTCGAACTGCTAGGTTGACAGAAACTGAAGCTAACAACGGGAGCACATCCCGTCCTGTGGATTCAAACCACCGACCTTCCGGTCAGCAAGTTCAGCAGCTTAGCAGCTTAACCCACTGTGCCACCACTGTGTTACTTATCTTAAAGTAATCTTATATAGGAAGGCCTTTTTATATATGTTTACTTCATGGTAAGTGCTTTTTGAACAAATCTTGCCAAGAAAACCTCATATTAGGTTTACTTTAGGGTTGCCATAAATTAGAAATGCTTTGAAGGCACGGTAACAGTTACGAAGTGCACAGTATATATAGTTACCGACCATTTTAATTGATTAAATCATATTTATCAGTGCTCAAATTCATATTTCCTAGACATGTATGCACTGGTTGTGATTATGCCTAAGACATACGTAGTATTTAAAACTGAAATGTGCCTTCTTAAATGTGTTTTCCTATCCCCTTTCTTCGTTTAGAGTGCTATAAAAGGAAAGCTACAGGAACTGGGAGCATATGTTGGTAAGTTTCATTGTAACTTTAGTTGTTAAATTGTTGACCCCATAAGAATAGAAAATGTCTTACAGCATCATTCTATGCAAATTATTATATTAGTAATAATTTTGTGCCTTGCAATTTTTGTTTTCAGAGTTCTTAATTAAATAATAAGAAACAATAACAGTTTAATTAAGAAAGTAGAAACAAAACACGATCACACAACAAACTACAACAATGGTCTATTGAAATACATGGCTATGCTCTAATAGGGACGAACGGTGGGTAGATGAGACATAACTTCACAGTCTCCTTTAAAACATAATAACCTAATGTTTTCCTCCTTTTTCGATTCAGACGAGGAGCTCCCTGATTATATCATGGTGATGGTGGCCAACAAGAAGAGTCAGGAACAGATGGCAGAGGATCTTTCCCTCTTTCTAGGAAACAACACTGTGAGATTTACAGTTTGGTAAGTCTGTCTTCTACCTAAGTGCTTGTGATGGCGCACGTGAATAGCTCTTCCAGTGCTGTTTAGCAAAATGTATCTATCCTAGTAAGTCCACCAGAGCAAATGGTCCAAACCAATATGTTCAGTTTTTTAAAACATAGTTGGAAGAGACCACAAAAGCCATCCAATCGATATTCAAAGCACTTGTAACAAATAGTCACCCAGCCTGTGTTTAAAAATCTCTAAAGAGGGAGACTCTTATCACACTACAAGGCAGTATATTATTGCACGGTTGAACAGCTCCAGGACATTATATTTAATGTATTGTTGAAGGCTTTCCTGACTGGATTCACTGGGTTGTTGTAGAATCGCATTGGCCTTTTTAGCTCCTGCATCACAGTGCTTCATATCTGGTAATATACACATCTGCTAATCTCAGTGTTTGCATCCGTCCATCTCCTTCACCACATCCTTTTTCTGAATTTGAATGGGAAATAGTTAACACTTTTAAAACTAGTTGTATGGTTCCAAATATGCTACCTGGCTATTACGAAGGCACAAGAAGTTATCTGAGTTTGGAAATTAAGCAGAATCAGGACTGTTTAGTCTGTGATTGAAGACTGTCAAAGAGTACCAGGTGTGTTGTAGGTTCTGTTTCATTAGAAGGCTATCGCAAACAATTGCGTAAGTATTCCTTGCTTAAGAAAACCCTATTAAATTCATGGCATTACAATAAGTCAACAGGTGACACAAAGGTACATAAACACATAGTTCCATTTACTGAGTCATTCTATGCCTGGCTTTTAAATAGCTTTCCAATTAAGCTTGACATTTCTGGGAGGAACAGTCAGTAACGGTAAAGTTTGTCTGTTGTTGTTTTTTTTTTTACTCTATTGGGATACTATGATGCATTGGTCATGTATTAAACCAGAGTTTCTTCTTGGGGCTGAACTGGGAAACTGAGTTAATGGTGGTTTACAAACCAGAAAAGTAAGGCAGTATGTGATCCTTTTTTGTAAACTGACAAGTATGCCCCAGTTCAAACTTAATGGGACACTTTGGCTTAAAGCAAGACTTGATCTTTATTTCAGGAGTAAGTATATAACATGTACATTCACCTTTCCCTTGATGGCAGAAGTTATTAAAAACAGAGGATGCGCCCAAAAGCTCTATTTAAAACAAATATGTTAAAAGCTGCTCGACTGTGGAAATTTGCCTCAAAATGTGGTGGGAGTTCCTTCTTTGGAGGCGTTTAAGCAAAGGCTGGATGGCCATCTGTCAAGAGTACTTTGAGGGTGCTTTTCCTCCACGATAGAGGGTTTATTTATTTATTAATTATTTGGACTTCTATGCCGCCACTCCCTGAGGGCTCGGAGCGGCTTACAAACATATAAAAGCATTACAGGAGTAAAAACAACATATTAAACTAGACTAATAAAGATTTTCCAGCTTCGCAATCAAAGGCTAGCCAGAAAAGGTGGGTCTTGCAGGCCTTGCGGAAAGAGAGTAGATCATGCAAGGCCCACACATCACTTGGAAGGGTGTTCCAGATTGACGGTGCTACTACAGAAAAGGCTCTGCGCCGGGTCGATGTGAGGCGAATTGCTTAAAAAGTTGGCATTTCCAGGAGATTCATTTGTTCGGATCGAAGTGACCTCTGGGGTTGGTAGGGGAAGAGACAGTCCCTCAGATACAGCGGCCCCAGACCATGCAAGGCCTTGAAGGTTAACACCATCACCTTGAAAGTGATCCGGTGCTCGATGGGAAGCCAATGTAGCTGCTGAGAATAGGTGTTATGTGACATCTCACTGGGGTCCCAGTGAGGAGTCGGGCAGCGGCATTCTGGACGAGCTTTAGTTTCTGGATCACTGACAAGGGCAGGGCAATGTAAAGGGCGTTACAATAGTCCAGTCTCGAGATGACTGTGGCTTGGAGCACCGCAGTCAGGTTGTCTCTGGATAAGTAGGGGGCCAGATGCCTAGCTTGCCGCAAATGGAAGAAAGCGGTTTTGCTGACGGTGAAGACCTGGGCTTCCATCGACAGCAACGGGTCTAAGACGACCCCAAGGCTCTTTACTGAGGATGTCGGGTTGAACTAGATGGCCCATGTGGTGTCTTCCAACTATATGATTCTAAGTGTTAAAACAGTTTCTTATCTTTCAGGCTCCATGGTGTGCTAGATAAGCTTCGATCAGTAACTACAGGTGAGGAGAAGAAAGGCAATCCAATTTTGATGTAAACTCATCTAGAACTCTTACTGTATTATGTGTATGTGCATACAAAGTGTGTTTCAATGTTTTTGACATTTCAAAAATATTAAACCAATAGACTTATTCTGAAAGTAAATACTTTACTTGCTAAATTTAGTAGAACAGGTCTCCAAAATGATTTTACTTATACTATTGCCACAGATTGTGGCAATAGTATAAGTAAACCAATACGTAGCTTCCATAACATACCAAAAATTACAAGAGATGAAGTTTAGAAAATTCTAAGAAATGAGACATGTGGAGTCAAGTTTGGAACATAATGGAATATAATTTGAACAATACCACCCTATAAAGTGGCATATGAACAAGCTAAAGAAAATGTACAAGTATTAATGGTATTACTGTACACTCAAACGTCACAAAATTATTAATAGTTTGTTAAAGATATGCTGGAAAAATAGGAGATTGGAAACATATGTAGCTAATCTATAAAATAATTATTGGGAGAAAATACTTTATTTGATCAGCCAAGTATTTTGGTCAACCAATATATTATAGAGGAACATTATTGATTAACAATATTTGAAATGGAAAATCAAAGATTGCCAAACAAAGAATTTATATGAGTTGTCAAAGGCTTTCATGGCCAGAATCACTGTGAGTGATTGCTGTGAGTTTTCCGGACTATATGGCCATGTTCCAGAAGCATTCTCTCCTGACATTTCACCCAAATCTGTGGCAGGCATCCTCAGAGGTTGTGAGGTCTTTTGGAAACTGGGTGAAACGTCAGGAGAAAATGCTTCTGGAACATGGTCATACAGCCCGGAAAACTCACAGCAACCCAAATAATGTATAGCTCTTTTAATAAACTTAATAAAATAATAAACTTTATTTGTACCCTGCCACTATCTCCCAGAGGGATTTAGGGTGGCTCACAAAGCATCAAAGATACAACCACACAAGATACAGAAAGTGTAAAAACAATAACATACAACAATAATCAACCAACATAAACATCACAATTTCACAATGCCCCCTAGTTAAAATCAATAAAATACAGTGATAGCTGTAGGTAAAACAACAGTATTCAGTCTCAGTCTTGTAACGTGGTTGATAAAAAATCTATAGGTCCTCACGTATATTCATTACATATACTTTTCTTAAGTAATGCAAGTTTGGAAATAATTGAAAATGTTAACAATGGTGTTTCAGTACAAAAGTGATTACTGAAAGAGAAAAAACCCAGGATGATAAATTTGAACACATCTGGAAGCCCTTTATTGTTGAGGCTAGTGGTGTGAACTCTGAACTTAAAGTGCTATCTGATCAAGCTTTTTTCTGAAAAGGTTCTTGAATGTTATGAGCAATTATTCTTGTATGCCTTCAGTAACACCCCTTTCAGTACTTTGAAGGTGATCGAAACCTGTAATGACTGACAATGATTTATATTTAGGTTTATTAATTAAGATTTTGGAGTGGGAAAGAGGCAGGGAAATAACTGTTAAATAGTATTATATCTGTACGGTAAATATAATTGTAATGAGGTATATGTAAAAGACAAAAATTAAAATTGGGGGGGGGGGGGGAGACACATGACTGAAGAAGGAAAACATTGACAACAGTCTTTCTGCAGTATGAGTCAGAGGCCAGAATCTTGTTGGTGCAGTTTGGTCTGTTATCCACAGCATAACAGTAGCACCAGAAAGAACAGAATGAAAGTGGTATCCGTTGCTGTCAAGAAAGAAAGCTGTCAGCTCCCATGCAGCCTACTTCTTTAATGTCTGGCCTCCAAATGAGGTTTTTTTAAAGTTAAAGGCACTTTGGGACGGTTGAATGGAAAGAATGAGCACTTTCCCAGATACTAGATTTTAAAGAAATAAGCTGCCAATTTCTCTGATGACAGAAACCTTTTTTCTGCTTTCTATTCACAGCTGCACTTGTGGCCTTTTCATTCTTATGACTATGGCATCATCTACTAATTCGCACTAACTGAAGAGAGCTCTCTGCCATAGTGCCGAAATTCGTAGTGGAAGTTATTTTGCAATCGTGGATAAATATGCTGTTTAACTTTGAGCTAAGATCAGGTATTTTTGTCTTTGTAGAACCTCCCAGCCTGAAATCCTCTGAATCTAGCGCCTTTGAGAGCAGTCTGCCTCCTGGGAAAAGCATATCAGCAGCGAGTGAGGAGAGGAGAGCGGAAGAGATCCTGCAACCACTTGCAGTCACAAGTTCTCGTCCAGAAAGGGCCGACTCCCGAGTTTCAACCAGTTCCCTGGAACAGGGTGCTCCTATTGCCCGGTAAGGTTCTGATTTAATTCCTCAAGGGCTGGAAACACACAGTATTTGAGTTTTATGTCAGGAGAGCCTTTTTTGTATTTAAGTCATGCACTTGTTTGGTAGGCATAAGAACAGTCACTGTTTCTTAGGGTCTATTCAGAGATGGGGCAAGACCCATCCTCAAGTGGCACCTATGTGCCTTACAAATGATGTACTCCTCTCTTCTTTTCATCTCCCATCTCTTCTGTGCTTCTTGAAACGCTATCAGCAGGTAGACATCATTGGATCTTGTCTGTAATGTGCTCTCATGATTTGCTATTACATAAAATGGCTACATGCTTGTGATTTGCCACTTTCCCTTAAAAGATTCTTCTTGGCTTTTCTTCACGAATGAAGATTCAGGAAGGACTCATCCCACGCTTTCTACAAGCACATTGATGATTCAGAGGTTGGATGTGTCCTTCGAGCCTGTGCAATGGACCTTTCTGGTGGAGCAATAAAACACAGATACATAATCAATCAATTGACCTTTCTGGTGGAGCGCAGCGTGCACAGAACTGGCCTCACCCTTTAAACCAAAGGTTCGTCTGCTGGGGCCTAGCAAGCTTAGGTCGGTGGCAGCGAGGTCCTCAGGTTGTAGGTTTGGTTCGAGTTACTTTCTCTAGATGGTTGACCTTACAGGGTTTCACGAGCACCATCTGCCCCGGTTTGAAATCAGAGTTTTCCTTCTCCTAGGATGGTTGCCAAAAGGCTAGAGAGCCCATCCTGCCCTTTGATGCTCTTTGTCAGACCCTTCGGTTGTGACCTGTCTGGCATGGGAGGCCCTACCGGTGGCTATTATGTCACCGCCAGCATAGCTCACAACTTCATTAGGGTACGCAAGCCTCTCCCCCACAGCAAGGGGCACCAACAGAAAGGATTTTAATGAAGCAATAAAACAGTCTTTGAAATCCAGTGGAGTAAATCCATGTTTGAATTCCAGTCTTGACATGCGAGTGAAAACCTACTAGATTGGAAGTAAGGGAGGATATCAGAGCAAAGGAAGAGCAGGAAATGTGGGAATTGAGTATTACATAGAGAGGTGATACACCTGAAATTAGCCTCCTTCTTTGAAACATATGAGATGTATAATATAAGAATTAATGTAGGCTTTCTATAAAGCGTTACTGTAAGGAGTACTGAGATAAAGTTAAATAGTCGTTGACGTCATCATTTGTTACTTGTCTTTCCTTGCGGCTCTGTCAAATTTGTTAGTTGTTATTTTATGTTAATTGGTGCTGTTCAATTTTTTTTGTAAAATGTTTTTATTATGTTTATTGTTTTTCTATGTTGTTGATATTTTGTGATGTGTTGTTCGGGCACGGCCCCATGTAAGCCGCTCCGAGTCCCCTTTGGGGAGATGGATGCGGGTTAGAAATAAAGTTTTATTATTATATTTTATTATGTCTTTTGTGTTGCACTTCAATTGTGCTGTTTTGTAAGCTGCCCCAAGTCCCTTTTGGCAGAATATAAATAAACTTATTATTATTTGATACACAACAAGATTAGTAAATAGCCAACAAGATCACCATGCTGGCTTTTGTATTTGATCACACACCAGACACTTCCTAAGTGTCTAGGACTGTGTCATGTAGCGGTGAAAAATGTGTACAGATTTTATTTATTTGTCACGTTTCTATACCGCCCCTCTCAGCCCGAAGGCGACTTGGGACGGTTTACACAGGCAGTCTCTGCCCTCAATACCAGATCCAAGTTGGGTGGCCTTTTGCAGCTGACAGAGTAATTTTGTCAGCACTGATTGTTTTCAAGTGCAGGCCAAGGTCTTTAGGCACTGCACCCAGTGTGCCGATTACCTCTGGGACCACTTTTACTAGCTTGTGCCGGAGTCTTTGCAGTTCTGTCTTTAAATCCTCATATGATGTAAGTTTTTCCAGTTGCTTGTCGTCAATTCTTCTTTCATACGAATAAGTTATGAAGCTTATTTGAGAATAACTAACAAAATGAAGAAATTAAAAACTGGTGAGTATTGCAGGAAGAAATCAATTTTCAATGTAGCACTTAGAAAAGAGTAGTGGAATTTACACAGTAGATTGCATTGTGTAGCTGCCCCCTTGCACAGAAGCTGTTATACAAATAAATCAATTTCTCATTTTCTTTAAAGCACAGATATTCTGACTCAAATTATGGCTAATGTTGTCTTTTCACCTTCAGGCTACCCCACCTGGATGGCTCCCCATCCCTTTTGATGTCAACTGTGAAACCTCTCCGAGAGCTGTCTCCTTTGGAAGCTGTGATTGACATTAAGCCAGAACTGGACGATCTCATAGATGAAGACCTCAATTTTGTGCAAGAGAATCGTTTGCCCCGAAAAAAACCTCTGGTGACAGTGACTTACGGCTCTGCCCGCCCGTCTGCCGAAATCTACCGCCCACCAGCCACCCGAAACATGGAAGGCAACGTTCACTTCCAGAGGCTGCCTCCACAGAACAACCTACAGACTGCCAGGCAGCTTGAGATCCAGGGCGGCAGGTCACTGGAGACTATCCAGCTCTGCGATCCAAACGCGTTTGGCAGCTTGATGGAGAGTTACAGGCCCCCTTCCAAAGGGAACGCTGATAAAATTAGCAGTGAGGTAAGTATGTGATCCCAAACTGTGCCAGTATTTGACATGTACTCAACAAACGGAGATTGCCATGGACACCTGGAGTCCCCTCTTCTAAACATAGCAAGAGGGGTAAAAATAGCTCACTTGTGGCATCTAAACTTTGCGGCATCCAGACTCTAGTTCTTTAGTGTTTTGGAGGTGAAAAGTGTGTGTGTATTAATATGTTAGCCTTAAATAGGGTAACAGTTATGTTTCTCATTGGCCTATTGGAATAGTAGAAGTTATATATGAATGTTCTGTGCTCATTGCCTAATATTTAATTAGAAGAACTCAGGGAACTATATGTGTTGGTTGGTTTGCCATGCATTGTAGAAAAAGGAGGGCAGACTAGAGAGGTCAGTCAATTTAATAGAGAGTTACCGTATATACTCAGGCATAAACTGACCCAAATATAAGCCGAGACACCTAATTTTACCACAAAAACTGGGAAAACGCATTGACTCGAGTATAAACCAAGAGTGGGAACTGCAGCAGCTACTGGTAAATTTCAAAATAAAAATAGATGCCAATAAAATTACATTAGTGGAGACATCAATAGGTTAAATGTTTTTGAATATTTACATAAAACTGTAATTTAAGATAACTCTGTCCAACTCTGATTAAACCATTTAAAAAATATATTTTTATTGTTTTATCATTGTCAACACAATTATTATACAATGTCTATCATACAGCAGATTCATGTTGTTCATTACTAGCTACAATACAATACTTAAATCTTGGCATCTGCCGTTATTTTTCTTGTACATTTTTTTATCCCTCACCACTGTGCTCCCCCCTCCCCAAGCCATAGCTTTTACATATCATTTGTCCAAAATTTCATTTCTTCTTTCTTCTTTAGTCCTTTTTCGATGTATTTTTTCCATACCTCATCGAAATCACTTTGTTTCCATATACCTCTTTTTACTTTTAGTATACATATTAACTTGTCATTTATTGCCAATTTTCACACTTCTTTGTACCATTCCTCTATTTGTATATTTATTTCTTTTTTCCAATTCCTTGCTATAAGCAATCTAGCTATTGTTAATAGGTTTGTTATCACATCTTTATCTTTTTTTCCAATTGTTTATTATTATATAATGATAATAAAGCTATACTAGGAGTTCTTTCAATTTTAATATTCATTATATCTTCTATTTCTCTAAATACCTTTACCCAAAATTTACTTACATATTTATATTGCCACCACATATGTATATATGTTCCTGATTAAACCATTCTAACCTTTTTCAATGTAAATGTGCTTACGTATCCTTCCAATAACAATAAAGAGAGTAAAATAATAACTATAATAAACATAGTAATAATAATAGAGTAAAATAATGGAAATATAATAATAACAGTAATAATAGAGTAAAATAAGTGTAATAATAGAGTAAAATAATGTAATAATCATAATAATATAATAAAATAATGGAAATATAATAATAGTAATAAAGAGAGTAAAATACTAAATGTAATAAAAACAATAAAAGCAGACTTAAATAATAAATAACCTTGACTCGAGTATAGGCCGAGGGGGGCTTTTTCAGCCTTAAAAAGGGCTGAAAACTCTCCTTATACTCGAATATATACGGCAGTTGGTGTACTAGGTATAGCACTTGGCTGATGTCATGGAAGGTTTAATTTAAATCCTTACATCAGTAGTTATGAGGCTCACTGTGCCACCTTGTGACAATTTCATTCAACCTAACCTACCTCACAGGGTTGTTGTGAGGATAAAATAGAATGAAGAAACTTTGTCTGTCACCTAAGTGTCTTTAGCTCCTTTACTTCTGTATTCAAACTCAGAATGTGCCTAAATTTCTATGGAAAAGAGGATTCCTTGGAACAAGGTTTGAAAATTGCTATACTGAACTGGAAGAGAGCTATTTATAGTGGGCCCCCAAGAAATAGCCTCGCCTTCCTTGAAATGGTTGTAATGTATCTGGAAATTATTACTGAAGACTTCAACCTTTTGGGGTCTAATTATAATCTGCTAACTTCTTACTTACTCTCACTACTGAAGGTAAGGCTAAGAGGAATGTGGGAGGTAATAACATGGCCTTCACTTATGTTCTTGGAGAATATGTGCTTTTCTTCATATGACAGTTACTTTTGATAGCCCTTTTGGAATTGGAAATCTATTCCAGGATTCAGATTATCACAACTACAGAAAGTGTATTTTTGTTGGTAGGATTACAAGAATAAAGTCCTCAGCCACTGAAAAAAAGAATTTCAGTTTTATATCGAGAGAAACCAAACCCTGAGTTATGTTAATTCCAAGCTGTTTTGGGGTTGTGCTGATCCAGATAGCTGAATCACTCCCCAGAACAAGCCTGGGGGATAATTTATGTTACATGGATGGTGAGTGCTCCAAGCCAGAATCCTTTTTTGACATCATCTATGCCATCTTTTGCCTTCTGTTTAACTTCTATAGCTGTGCCTTTCTCGGTAGGACAAATGGAAGGGGCAATTTGCCATTGTTTAAGTCTAGCCTTTGTTGTTTATTTGGTATCTCTGCATTGCCTTTCTGATCTATTTAGGTTTTTTGTAAACAATGTACATGGTAAGATAGAGGATAGGATCTCAAATACACTATTTTTCCCTTTATTCTGATTGAAGCTATTGTTATGACTTAGTGTTGGTGGCACTCATTATTTATTTATTTATTTATTCAGTTTTGTATGCCGTCCTTCCCCGAGGGCTCAGGATGGCTCACAGAGAATTTAAAAAAAAATACTTTAAAACAACAGAAAAAATGTAAACTAAAAACTATAAAACTATTTACAGCTGATTGACCAGATTTCCTTCACTGAAGTATTTTCCGAAGGCGTATATTCGTCTTTATTCCCATTTATTTCCATGACTGGCTTAGAATAAACTCAGAGAAGACATTTTACAAATGTTATTTCACAAGTCTTGAGGTGGATGAGGAAGAATGACTGAAGGCTGGGGTGAGGCGAGAGTGCTATGGATTATTGGTGTTGGCGACCCTGGGCAAGAAAATTAGCATCTCCCCAGTACAGTAATCTGTCATCCTGGGAGTGCTCTTAGATCACTATCTGCTCTTGGATAGAGAAGTGACAAAAGCGCCTGCCTTTTGCCATCAACATCCGATTCACTTACTTTGTTCTTTCCTGGAAAAGATCTGATTTTACCATGCCAATTCCTAATTCAATTTTTTTTTGTAATGCACTGTACATGAAATGGTCCATGAATGCAGTTCAGAAACCTCAACTAGTTCAGGATCCTGTAGCTGGAGTCCATGCCATTCAAAACATCTTTCATTGACTACCAATTCTTGAGATGGCATAGAACGGCAATCCACCAGGAACTCTGTGGGATCCAAGTCTCTAAAGCAAGGCAGATGAACCTCTGATATACAGGCCTATAGAAGCTTTCCATCCAGCTCATGGAGTTCTAGGAGATTATTATTATTTATTATTATTAAACTTTATTTATACCCCGCCACCATCTCCCAGAAGGGGCTCGGGGCGGCTTACATGAGGCCAAGCCCAACAACATAGCAATAAAACAACACAGCAGCAAATAAAAACAACACAATCAATAAAACACATATAAACGGTAAATACACAAAGTTAAAACCATATGGCCAGGCCAAATGTCATATATTAAGATTGTTAAAATAAATAAAACAAGATGACTGGAGCACCAGTTGGGAAGACAAATGTTAAACAGAAGACATGAGATAAGATGACCTCTGCCTAAAGAGGTGTGGAACAAGAGAATTCTCCCTATTGGATGGAGCCAGATTCACTGATGATACTCACTACCCCCTCCTAAAGCAGCCTTCCAGTTGGGAAGACAAATGTTAAACAGAAGACATGTGTTGTTGCCTCAGATCACAGATGATGCCCATGTTGCATTTCATCAGGTGGGAATGCCTACGATTAGAATTAACAGAGGTGTTCTTTGTGTAGAAAGAGGTGTGGAACTTTGTGTCTCCCTGTACAAAGAAGGGACAGAGAATTTGGGGAGTGCAACTGGGGGCAAGGCCCTGTCTTGTGACATCAGCTGGCTGAGAGGGACTATACCATCTATATCAGTGGTTCCCAACATTTTTTAAAAATAATGTTTTATTGAAATTTCAAAAATAAAATAGATCACTTAAAATATACACAATACAATACACTATAGTACCATAAAAGATTCTGGGTCTCTACCCAGAAAGAAGTAGAAAAAGATCAAAAAGTTAAGAAAAGAAAAGAATTAGATTCAGATAATCCAAATCTGAATCCTTGTAGATGTGCACAGAAGTTGTGAGGAGATAGTGGCTTCATTTTTTTTCTAGAAATTTATATTCAGTTGCTATAATTCTCTTTTCCTGGATATACGCTTGCTTTTCTTAACATTTCAAACTTATACCTATAGTATAAGACCACAGAGTAAAAATCATTCTTAATTTTCTAAGATTGGTATCATATCCATTTTAAATTTAAATCTATATTGCATTCATTTCTACATTACTTTTGTAATAATTTCCAATCCCATTTTTGAGATGTCTCATCTTTTCTATTCTTTCCCTTTGGGGCTTCTGTTAAGCCTTCCATTTGTACTGTGTCTATAATTTTTAAAATCCACTCCTCTTTTGACTGATTTCCCCCCCTGTTTTCCAATATTTTGCATATATCATTTTTGACCAAAGACCACTTTGACCAGGGACCACTCTCCAACATTAGTACCAAAAGGGTTAATCAGTTTTTGGTCAATTTTAGACTCAGTTTGGTTATTTGGGGTTCTGATTTAGAAAATTGCATTGGATCAGCTCTATTTTCTGATACAGAACATATGCCATCCAGTAGTCACCATCTGCTTTCCCACAGAAAACCATATTTAATAAGCCTTGGCACTATAAAAGAGGGTTTCGTGAGACCCGTCTCTCTCATTGCAACGGCGTAGTAACGATGAGGGTGCAGACAATATTTTATTTCTTGCAGACCATTGGTGGTCCATGAATGATAGTTAGAAATCGCTCAAGACAGGTTCGTTTTTTCACAATGCCTTTTTAAACATCTACTTAAAGCCATTTTATTCTAGGCCAAGAACAAGGAAATTGTACCTCTTGTAACCACCAAAAGTCTCTCAAGCTCTCCATTTTTTAACAATGATCTTTTTTTCTCTGCTGACTCAAAACTGACACAGCAATGGCTGCTTTGTTCTTACGTTCTCACAACCCACAGCCACCGCTCCCAAATCAGCAAACGATTGGCCAAAACCAAAAGCATAAGTGATACAATGTTGTTTCTCTAGATGTGAGTATGTTGGTGTGGTTCCTGGGGATGAAAAATGGCTTCCATTCTTTCTGCAGCTGTCTATCCTTATTATGGGCCATAGACACCTGTGGATGTGTGCCCTTCCTGCTGTTTTCTGATCTGTGATTTGTGTAGTTTTGGGATTGTATTTTGCCTTACTTTGTTGTATCTCCCCTTCCTGAATCGTATGAAAAAATGAAAAGTAAATAAATACTTCTTCATGCTACCCATGTCTTGCCCTTCCTTGTTGTCTCTTCCTTTCCCATTGTTTGTCCCTCTGTCAAAATCGAGATTGTAAAGTCTTTGAGACCATTTTTAAAAAGTAATACTGTGTACCACATATACTAGTGAACCATTCCTGACAGAGATGTGACCATCTACTTTCCGATTCACTATATTTCAGATATTTCCAATCTTATAATTTGGATCATTTGTTTGCCAATTTTTAAATCAATGGAATTGAGTCCTGTGAGTTATTTTTCTGGAATCAAGAATCAAAATACAATATTTGTGTATTATAGTCAACTAAATAATAATAATATCAAAGCATACAGAGTCACAAAAACATTGATTATCCTTAAGAACAAATCCTTCCTCTTAATAGCTGGTTCTGAAGAACTGAGATTTGGATGTGTTTTCAACAGACACATCTAAATTAACTTCACCCTCCTATGATCTGTCACAGTCCGATTACCTTTCCTCTTTGTCTTGCTGTTTTCCTCTTGTAGATAACTTCTGCACATGTGGGCCAGGATGGTAAGATTGGAGCTGAATAAGTTACTTGTTTAAACTACAAGTTCTAGAATCCCACAGCCAGTATGGTCAGATCGCTTATGTTTGTGACATTGTCACATTTCTGAAGTTATATTGGCTTGTGGATGAATAAGTGTCTAGGACATTATTAATGCCACATCTTGTATTCACACCAAACCCAATAATGGTGTTAAATGTTAATTATAAAGATCTGGTTATTTCTTCAGAGTCCAGGTTTTCTAGCCCTAAACCTTCATATCTTTCTAATTTGATAGAAAATAACTATATATGTTGTTTTCTACCCAGTCAACTTTGTCTTGTAACAATACTACTGTGCATATAATTGAAAACATGGAGAAAGTATGTAATCCTCACTCTACAATAAGTTGGAATCTCTTCAAACTATTCAACTTTCTGGCCTGCCAGCTTATTGACTTGTCTTAAACCATGCCTCTATCTCCACCAATGTCCCAATAGAAATGAGTTCACACTAATAAGCGTAAATTGTGCAACTGTTGTCAAAACCAGGAAATATACACAAATGGTACTCTGCTGTTCGTAATTCTGGCCAATCATTTGAAAATTTGGATTTTTAAAATGCAAAATACAGACATGCTGTGTTCCAGGAAGTTTACCTGTTTATGCCTGTGTTTTGTTCATTAAGTTCCAATCTATATACGCACGTCTCATAGTTGTGCTTGCATACACTTCATTTAAATTCAATGGATATTCAAGTTCCAGTTCCACTCAGCCTGAAGTTCATTACACGGTGTTTGTTCAGATAGTACCTCTTTTTGCAAAATCATTTTGCAAAACCGTATATTCTGACATGAATTCCTTGGAGAAAAGACATAGTACATACATGATACATTTTGTAAACCAATTAAAATGTTTCTGAGGGCTGAGTGTTGCATTTTAGCAATATTGAAGAAGATAGAGCTTGAGTTAAGAGCAAGTCGGCAAAGGGGAGAACAAAGAAAAGTTCAGAGTCAACATGGCTTTGGGGGAAAAAAGTCAGTGATCAGATGGTGTTGCTCTAAGTATAGGGTGAGGAGCTGGACTAATTGATCTACTGGGAACTATCCAGGTCTGTATATTCTCAAACAAACCTTGGTAGTAAAATTGGAGGACAGTGAAATGATCAGTGAAGGTGGTTTTCATTTGTACAGTAGAGAAATGTGATATAAGGAAAAAAAATACAGGAAATGGATATGTGGATTCTGAGCAGCGCATCCATAGATGTGTGTGATGTTGAGTGTTTCTAGACCTTTATTATAAGCATTATTAGTATTTCTGTTGCTTTATGTTTTTAAGTAGGAGAAGTCAGTATTTATTCTAAATCAGATCTTTCATCTCTTTCTTCTAAACAAGAAATTAACATGCAGAAGGCCTTATGCACAGCTTTATAAAGGTATTACATAGCTTTCAGGCTTTAGAAAACTAGACTAGATTACTAATAGGAGTGGGGCTCAGGGAGCACATTACTCCCCTGTTACGCCAGCTCCACTGGCTGCCAGTCTACTACCAGGCACAATTCAAAGTGCTGGCTTTGGCCTATAAAGCCCTAAACGGTTCTGGCCCAACTTACCTGTCCGAACGTATCTCCCCTTATGAACCATCTAGGACAGTAAGATCGTCTGGGGAGGCCCTGCTCTCGACTCTGTCTACGTCACAAATGCGTTTGGCGGGGACGAGAGACCAGGCCTTCTCAGTGGTGGCTCCTCGGCTATGGAACGCTCTTCCCAGGGACATTAGATCTGCCCCCTCTTTTTTGGCCTTTCGAAAAAAAAGTCAAAACTTGGTTATTTGAGCAGGCGTTCAAAAAGGCAGTGTAACTGACATAGGATTTGGAACAATGGACTGTGAGATCGGATTATGATTTTATCTTGGAGACGTATTGATGTTTTTATTGTTATGATTTTAATCAAATGTGTTATGTTTTTAATTTGTTCTAAATGTTGTTGTAAACTGCCCCAAGTCGCCTTCGGGCTGAGAGGGAGCGGTATACAAATGTGCAAAATAAATATATAAATAGACATCTTTGTGTTGTCCCTGTGGAGCATATGTGCAGATTTAGTCCAACTGGTTGGACTTAAGGGTTCAAGGTTTTCAGTCCATCCAGCTTTCCCAAATGCACTGCTGTTGTTTGTATTGTAGTGCCATCAGTGTGTATGATGGTTTGCAGAGTACAAAAGGACTAGTTTCTGTTCAGAGAAGTCTACTCTGCAATTAGATGGGGGGAAGCCACAGAGGGAAGGTGGAGTAAACAGGGAAAGTAAGTCATCATTTCAGTGGCAGTTTTAGTTACAGTTGTGCTCTTAATCCCATCAGGTTGTCAGCATAGCCAGTCATAAAAAATGAAGCAAATCTAGAGTGCCACAGGTTCTGCACATTTGGAGTGGGGAGTGTGTTTTGGTTTGGGATTGGGCAGAACGGTTGCAGTTAACTTCTTTTATAGTCATGGCTAAAAGTCCGCGATAGTTAAACTGTCTGAGAAGTTTATGTCCTGAACTGTATGGTTCAAATGTATCAAATAAATTGTCCATTGCTTTCAGGAAGAAACTCTGAGGAAGAGGAAGCTCCCGGTTGTTAGCTCAGTAGTCAAAGTGAAACGCTTCAGTAACGACGGGGAGGAAGAAGAAGAAGAGGAAGATTATGGATTACGACTGGGCGGCATCTCCAGCAGTGTTTCTGTGCCTGCGAAACCAGAGAGAAGGTACCACAATATATTTTCAAAATTCCTTATTTTGTATCCTAATGTCATTTTAGTGAAATATGATTAAGCCTCTGGCAAATAACACAGTGCAATAGATGGATTTGGATTTATGTCTAATGATTACTGGCATGATTGCGGATAATGTGGTTTTAATGTGAATTTGTAATTGAAATGTTTATTTAATTGTATATTGGATGTATATTGTTTTTGAGGCATTGAATTATTGCCTATGCTGTAAGCCGCCTTGAGTCCCCCTCGGAGTCGAGAAAGGCAGGATATAAATATAGTAAATAAATATATAAATTCTACATTCCACATTCGCTCATGCAAAAAAAGAAGTAAACCAAGATCAAAGGTACAGTGTACAGATACACAAGGTACATATAAATATCCTTGCTTTTAGTTTCTTTGTTTTTGTTGGTTCTGAATAATGTCACTGTGAACTGACTTGTTTTCTTTCATTGTTTTTCTTGGGAGTTCTTGGAAAAGTACGAGATTCCAATCAAATATGTAAATATAGCCAAATATTTTTAAAAACTAAATGTAAAAAAATAATATTTGATTTTGAAACACACATGTACGTCTGAGAGGCCTTCAGAATATCTAGAACAGGGGTGCCCACACTTTTTCAGCATGCGAGCTACTTATATTAAAACCAAGTCAGAAAGATCTACCTACCTCCTCAAGGCTGGAGAGGAGAGGGGGTGGGGCTAGGCCAGAGGGGGGCGGAGCCAGACCACACCAACACCCGCCCCCTTCCCTCTGGTTTTGGAGCTTCCAGCAGCTTTTCCAGGCTTGAGGATGGCAATGCCAAGCCAGTGGTGGCATAGCGCGCACAAGGCTGGCTTGGCCCTGCCCTCCACAACCCTGGAGCAGCTGCTGGGAGTGCTGAAGCTGGGGAGGGGGCGGAGCTTGGTGTGGCCTGGCTCCGCCCCCTCTGAGAAGTGCCCCATCCAGCTGGGATCGACCTCCTTCGGTCCTGGGATCGACTGGTCGATCGCGATCGACTTCCTGGGCAGCCCTGATCTAGAATGTATCAGTATCACTCTCTGCCACTATAAGACTCTTTTAATTTGCTGGAAATATAATGGGAATATACATGGGTTGGATCAGTTTTTCAGGCTTCCCTTAAACCTGTTTGGGCACCAGAGAAAGTGATAAATGGGTGAGGATGGTGGCAGCTGACACTTGAATTTGCACTTTCATGGTTTCTAGCCAGACTTTTGAAAATGAAACATCACAATATATCATTCATTTGTATGAATTGAGAAATACCTACAATATTAATTTTCCTTCTTTTACTTTATGTGTGTGTTTAAATCACTCCAGGCCTTCACTGCCACCTTCTAAGCAGGCCAATAAGAACTTAATATTGAAAGCTATATCTGAAGCTCAGGAGTCAGTTACAAAGACAACTAATTATTCTACAGGTAAATTACTTGCATGATTATTAAAATTGGTTAGAGACAAAAGATGGAATCATAGCTTTTGAACAAGTTCAGTTCTAGCACCAGGACATAAAGTGCATCATATGGGGTCTGTGTTCCAAGTATGGTCTAGGTTTGTCATTGGTGGTCAGAGGAAGCAGATGAAGGTACTGCAAATCCCATTGTCCATGCTTCATTCTCCCCAAAAGCTCATCAGGATGTAAAGTGGGTCATGGTGGATCTGTGTGTGCCAGGATTGGTCCAGGTCCGTCATTGGTGGGGTTTGCAGTTGTCTGTGAAAATCAGAGCCCAGCCAGAGAAATCATTGCCCACATACATCGCTGCGTGCATCCAAACATTCACTTTTATTATACACTAGCTTGAGGACCCGGCAGTGTCCGGGTTATTTGAGGAAGGCATTGTGTGCCATAGTTCGTCATTGGTGTGGGCCACAGTGCTCTAAGGAAGTGAATTAAAGTACTGCAGGTCCCATGCATCTTCGGGGGTCTGTGTGCCAAGTTTGGTCTTGTTCTGTCATTGTTGGGGGCCTAGTCAGGAAAATCAAGTTGAGGAAGCCTAACAATATCCCATGAGCTGAGGCCTAGTCAGGAAAATCAAGTTAAGGAAGCCTTGATGTGTATTTTGGGCCTGGTCTGTGATTTATAGGGGCTGCAGTGTTATTTGGGAAGTGAATGATGTGAAGATACTGCAAATCCCATCATTCGTGGCCCATCCTGCCCTAAACCACACCAGGTTGTGAAGTGGGCCATTGGTCCCTTGTTTGCCATGTTTGGTCTTGATCCGTCATTGCTGTGAGCCGCAGTGGCTGACTGCCTGAGGCCTTTTGCTTTCCCTCTGAGTCACCTTAGAAGTGTATTGAGTGAAGGTACTGAACATTCCATTTCCAACAGAAAAAAACTGTCAACTGGCTAACTTCAACTCCAGCCATTTATGCCTGCCTCCGGCCCTTTCCCTTCCTCTTTGTGCTGTGTTGGAATGTTGGGAGGCTAGCCAGTCACAGCCATTTATGCAAATAATCCCATAGTTGCAGCCAATCGAAACGCTGGCACATATTTGCTCGGTCGCACCACCCACCCACCGCCCGCAAACACTGACTTTTATTATATAGATAGATAGATAGATAGATAGACTAGATAGATAACCTAGATAGATAGACTAAAAGTATAAGTTTGGTGTCCAGTTGTCAGCAAACTATATTGTTAAAAAAGAAGTCCACATATTACGAAAAGTTCCCTCTTGGGACATGCCCATAGTTCACTTTGTTGTGTGGATCGGTGCTGATTTACTATCATTTCCTTTCTCCAAGGATTTCTGAAAATTAGTTCTGTCAAAGGGCTGAGAATATCTAAAATAGAATCTTCAATACTGTTAGCAAACTACAATTCCTCAGACACTCTGGTAGATCATTCTCCTATTGTAACTGTTTGTTCTTGAGCATATTTTCCTCAGAAATCAATCCTAGCAAAATCTTAGCTTAATTAGTGCTTAAATGTACCTAAGAGTGTATTGATGTATCTATGACCTTTGAAGGAATCAGTTCAAACTCAGATATTCTGTGATTAAGAACTAGTGCTAATTTGGCCATTTCTAGCATGCATTTAGGACACAACTTGATTACATTTCTCACAAATTATCCATGCTCTGTTATTCCTGGCATAATAAATTTCATGGTTTGTTTTGCTTGATAAAAAAAAGTCCCACCAAAGCAGACAGTTCCTGTGGCTCCCAGAACCCGGAGCTCTCAAGAGGAAGCCTTCCTCGAAGCCATTCATGGCCAGAGTCGTGTGCCGAGAATGACTGCCCAGATGCCGGTCGAAGAACCAAGAGAACAAGCATTGGAGAGAATTCCAGGTAATACTGAATGAGGCTTTGCTCCTAGAAAAAGATTACATCTGAAAAATTGTGCCTCATTGATTAGACTTCTGTTTGATAGGAATGTGGGATTCTGTAGCAGGGCCTTGTCTAATGTGTAATCTGTTTGTTTATAAGGCGTCTCGGCCATATTAGTTCTGAATCTTGTGTGTTCTTTTTCTCATAAGGAGAAATAATGCCTGCTTTTTATTGCAATATCTCACATGTACATACATATTATTATTATTATTATTGGCACAAAAACACAGTATGACACAGCAGATGAGATACGGCCACAGTTGATAGAGTAAGTGAACTTGAGACTCCGTGGCCTCTTGGTGGGCCCACTCTCGACCGGTTCCATCAACTGGACGTTAAATTGGTTTTATTATGTTGTTCTATGTGTCCAGTTGGTTGTTGATATGTTTTTATGATGTAATTCGATACACTGTAAACCGTCCTGAGCCAGTCAGAAAGGACGGTATACAAATTGAAAATAAATAAATAAATATTCTGGATTTTGTATCACAAAATTACAAGTTGAATGCTTCCCAAGCATTTAGGACTGTGTGATATATTTTTGAATGATGCACGCACATCCAAGTAAGGTAGCATTTTGCAGTAGACAGATCGTGATTTTGTCATTGTTTATTGTTTCCAAATGTGGGCTGAGATTTTTTGGCACGGCACCCAGTGTGCCAATTACCACTGGGACCTCCTCTTCTGGTCTGTTGTTGTTGTTATTATTATTATGCAATCCAAGAAATGCACCCTTGGATCTTCCATCCAGTCCTGCATTCTTGCAGCCTGTCAAGAGCTTCCAAGAGCTGGGCCTGATTAGCCTGGAGAAGAGAAGGTTGAGATAGCCATGTATAAATATGTGAGGGGAAGTCATAGGGAGGAGGGAGCAGGCTTGCTTTCTGCTGCCCTGGAGACTAGGATGTGTAACAATGGCTTCCAACTACAGGAAAGGAGATTCCACCTGAGCATTAGGAAGAACTTCCTAACTGTGAGAGCTGTTCACCAATGGAACTCTCTGCCCCGGAGTGTGGTGGAGGCTCCTTCTTTGGAGGCTTTTAAACAGAGGCTGGATGGCCATCTGTTGGGGGTGGTTTGAATGTGATTTTCCTGCTTCTTGGCAGGGGGTTGGACTGGATGGCCCACGAGGCCATGATTCTATGATTCTAAGTAGCCCATGAATAGGACTTGGAAACACACACCCACTTGCATACTGCCTCTGGAAGTTGGTAGCTCTAGTTAACCATCATGGAGGCTGTTGATTTATCTTGCATGAAAATTTCTCACCCTCTTTGTAAAGCCCTATGAACTACTATTGGTACTGTTATGAGTGAGGACAACAGTTTGCCCTTCTCCTGATTGGCTATTTGAGTGGCCAAAAATGGAATGGAAAGCAATTCCTGGTTTCAACCAAAATCTTTGGAGGACTGTTTTTGAAGGCATCAGAATTGCCTGAGGCCCTGATTCCTGGGGTCTCAGCTTTCCTGCCTTCATTCTGTGAAATAAAAGCAACTTATAGAAAGGTGAGGCGCTAGACCGAACTTCACTTCCAATTTTCTACTAGATAGAATTTATTTATTTTTATTTATTTCAGGATTTTACCCCGCTCTTCTCAACCCCCGAGGGTGGACTCAGAGCGGATGGGCCAGAGAATTCTGGCCCATCGAGAAAGAGATAGACATATCTAGTCAGCATAACATTTCTCCCAGGAATAAGCTGAGACACATTGAGAGAGCTGCTTTGCAAAAACAGAAGAACTTGTTAAGGAAAGCACTGAAGGAAGATCCAGCAGTATTTGTCCTCCTATTCAAACCGATCAGAGAGTAACATTTACTATTCATATTTCTTTTAGTAAACCAGCAAAGGCATCTCTTTTCCCGTCTCCAGATTGAACCAGGCTTTGAAGCGGCCTTAGAGAAGGCCCAAGGTTAGCTTTCTAAAATTTCTTTGTGTGTCCTCTTGCTGTCAACTTTTTTCCTTGCTGCTAAAGAAAGTTTGTTGCTTAGATGGTCACTTGGAAAATGACTCCATGGCTGCTTTTATCCTCCTTGTGTAGCCTTATCCTTACTTAGTGACATCAAAGAACCTAAAAGCATGGGTGTTCCGTTGCGCCTTTGATTAGCAGTTCCAAAGAATTTAGTTCCCTTTAATACCGAAGTTCCGGCACTCTGGCATGGCCTTCCGCTCTACAATCCTAACATCATAAAGCCCAAGGACATTACTCTCCTATCCCTGCCACTGAATTTTGCACTTTCCCTTAACCCTATTTAGGCAATTTGCACAAACTCAGAGCCCTCTGAACTCAGCACTTTTATTGCTCCCATGGTACTGTTTTCAAGATTTTATGTTTTATTGTGATATGTTTTTGTTTGGTTTGGTTTTTTATTTTACTGCATTACGTTTTAACTCTGTGCCCTATGGGCTTGTCCCTTTGTAAGCCGCCCCGAGTCCCTTCGGGGAGATGGAGGTGGGGTATAAAAATTAAGTTGTTGTTGTTGTTGTTATTATTATTATCAAAGTGATTTTGATGTTCCTGCTGTTTTCTCTGATTTAGATTATTATGACTTGGAATCCATGGTCCACACAGATACCAGATCATTTATCCTGAAAAAACCGAAGTTGTCTGAGGAGGTCATGACGTCTCAGAACCTAGAAGTGGCAAACAGGGCTGCAGACGCCTTGCAGGCTCTTTCAGGACGGCTGATACAGACGCGGTATAATATCGTTCCTTGAACTGCAACAAAGGGGTTGACAAGTAGGGGTTCGCTTGCTTAGTTGCCTCTAAAAAGATTACAAAGTGTCCTGTGTCACCCTAAAAAAACTAACACATTTATTATGGCACTACCTTTTGTGGATTACCATCCATTTTATCAGAGGCCTGAAGTGTTTTCCAGAATTTCAAATATGTAGAAAGTATACAACTGATTTTTGTTTTGTTTTGGTGGGATTGGGAACGAGATAAGTAAGAAAAAAGTAAAAAACAGTAAGTATTGATAATGGCAATTACATTATCAGTGCTGATCATTTGTACTGTTACTAAAACACTAGTAGGTAAGAGAAATCTCTAGTGTGGTAAGAAGCTTAAAATCTGGTTCCAAGCTCTGGAGATTGGAACTTTTTGATGAACTATAACCTAGCTGTCTTTTCCTTTGAAATGTTTTTGCACCAGTGTGGATACAAGGTCAGTGTTAAAGTGACCTCTGCTGCTGAATTGTTTCCCCTTTTCCTTGGATACTGCCATTTCTGGTGTCACATATTTATTTCTTTATTCTTTTGCATAAAACAAGCTTTCTCTATGCAAAATGTGTGTAGAAAGTTGCCCACCAGAATGAATCAAGTGTTGCATTAATTTGCCCATTTTCCAATGTGATAAGAAACGGATTCTGTGTTCTGTATTTCATGCTAATGAAATTAAAGTCTCATCCAAATCCAAAATAGCCATCCACAGAGGATACTTTGGTTAGGTGGATGATCCGTGTCCCATCTCTGTGCTAGATTTGGGGCCAGTGTACCTGAGGGAGCAGCTTACCCCTTATGTGCCCAGGAGATCACTGTGCTCAGAGGGGCTCAATCTATTGGATGTGCCTGGGATTAAGGTCTATAGACTTGCCAGCACGCGGCAGAGGGCGTTTGCCGTAGCCGCGCCAACTCTGTGGAACACCCTCCCTGAAGAGTTACGAGCCATCTGGGAATTAATGCTGTTCCGCAGAGCCGTAAAACCTGGCTATTTAGACAGGCATTTGGCCCATAACTAATGAGTATTATCAGCATCCTGTTGTGCTGCTGCCAGCATATTTCTACTGCCATTGCAGTTTGCTGGAATTGATTTTAACTGGGGGTTTTAAATTGGTCTTATTGTATTTTATTGCATTTTATGTGTTTTATCTATTGACTCTGTAAACCGCTCTGGGCTCCAGAGAGAGCGGTATATTAAGTCGAACCAATAAATAAATAAATAAATAGATGCAGATATATAGTTCAGTCATTCCCAGGTCAGAGATAGATTTCTTTCCCTCAGAGAGGTGAGGAGGCTGGTGAGAAATTTCCCATAAAAATATTGTATGAAGGAGCAACGATGCATTCTAGAAATGAATCATTATGAAATACCACTTCTATTTTAACTCAGTTTATTGTCTCTTACATTTGAATTCAGAAAAAAAAACCTTATATCTCAGTCATTAAAAATCTGAGAGGAAGGGATTCAGACTTCTGAATTGCTTTATAAATCCTCCACGGACATTTTTGTCTTTTGTACACGACAGCATTTGACTATCAACATTCAGTTTCTGCTCCTTTGTCCTGCTCATTGATTCAGCTGTGTTCTGTGTTCTGTTATCTTGCAGGGAGCAGCTTGGCCAGGCAGAGAAGCCTGCCAGCCCCAAGTTCATTGTTACCTTGGACGGGGTCCCCAGCCCTCCGGGGTATTTGTCGGAACAAGAGGAGGAGGAGCCCAGTCCCATGGAAGGAGTCAGGCCTCTTCCCACCAAATCCACAGCCAGCAAGGGCTTAAGGAGCCTTCGCGCACAACAGATGCACATTATATCCCGACAGCTGGAGACCACGAATGGTAACCGTCTGATCCTCAGTTGCACAAATGGCTGCTTTAATTTGGTTGCAGTACCTTTATCTGCAGTACCCTTACTTTCTTTTAGCCACTCACCCAATTCATAAAGTGGGAAGCCCTTCCTATCTTTGTGATCACATCTCCCAGGTGGGCCCTATCCGTTTCCCAGGCGTGTTGGAGATTACCAGCCCCGATCACCGGCTCAAATGCATACTGATTGGTCCAGCTTGCCTGCGGTCCCCTCACCGTGCCCTTTTCAAGGGGTCTGTCCTATCCCTAGTGTGATGTTTTGTATAGTCTGTGTTTTTATGTTATGTAACTGTGTTTGGTGTTGTGAGTCGCCCCAAGCCGTATGGGAGTGGCAACAGACAAATCCAAATAAATAAATAATAATAATAAAAATCCTCCTCTTTGTATCCTATGTGAGCATTAAGATCTGCTGGGGAGGCCCTCCTCTCAGCCTTGCCACCATCATAAGCTTGGTTGGTGGGGACAAGGGAGAGGGCCTTCTCTGTAGTGGCCCCCTGGCTTTGGAACTCCCTCCCTAGAGAGATTAGGCAGACCCTCACACTGTCCTCCTTCCATAGGGATCTGAAGACTTGGAGGGACGTCCAGCCCCAATGGTCCGCAATCAATGACAATCAGTGAGCACTGCACTTTCATCCCATGCCCTTGTTCCTTAGCTACAATTTGTACTATCCCATTCTCTTGTCTTGTTTACAATCTGGCCATGTCTTACCATAGTTTTCACCAAAACTTATTGGGTGTTGCTCAGAGATTTACATTGTTTTTTTAAAATATATTTTTCATTTTACTTTATGTTATTGTTCTGTGTGTTTATTATATGCTCTGTTTTAGGCACTTTTGCCATATGTAAGCCGCCCCGAGTCCCTTTCAGGGAGATGGAGGCGGGGTACAAGAATAAAGTTCTTATTATAAGATTGTGATTAAGCCACAAGTCAAAGTTCTTTGAAGAGTCCCTTCTAACAGACCCTTCTGAAGCAGGAATAACATAGCTTTGACCTAAAGTTAGCTAAAAGGGGGAACTTTAAATTGATTTCTCATATATGGGGCTACATATATTGTTTGTTCTTTTTTTTACAACATTTATATCCTGCCCTTCTCACCCCGAAGGGGACTCAGGGTGTCTTGCATAATAGGCATTATTCCATGCCCAAACGACAATGTATAGAGAGTGAGTGAGAGCAAGGGGTGTCCACACCAACCCTTTCCCCCCCATTACACATTTCTTAGAAGATTTTCAAAGGTCAGAGTAGCAATAGTAACCTATTGGCAATCGGGACATTTGTAGCCTGTATGTGTTATGGCTCCCACAGACTGTGCAGGCCTGCCAAAGGCCAAATAGGTTATTGATGGCTGCAGTCCCGCATAGGTGAAGCTGGACTGTAAGATATTTATTGTTCAATCTTGTATTCCGCTCCTCCCTGCAGGCTCGGGGCGGATGACAACAGTATAAATGGGCAACATGTCGCAGGCATGTAGCCCTACAATAAAAGCATAAAAACACATTAAAATACATTACATCACGTCACAGGGTGTAAAAGACATCCAGGCACATTTCTTAGACCAATGTGCCTAATTAAAGGCTAGTCCAAAGAGGGCGGTTTTGCAAGCCCTTCGGAAAGGGGCAAGCTCCGAGATCGCTCGGGTGCTATCCGGGAGGGAGTTCCATAGCACCGGAGCTGCCACAGAAAAAGCTCGTTGTCTGGTTGCGGACAGATGGCAGGAGCGGATTGATGGCACCAACAACAGATTCTGTTCATCTGAACGCAGTGATCTCGGGGGAAAGTACGGGGTAAGGCGGTCCCTCAGATACGCAGGCCCTAGGCCGTGTAAGGCCTTAAAGGTCAATACCAACACCTTGAAGGCAATTCGGTACTCGATAGGAAGCCAGTGCAGTTGCCGGAGGATGGGCGTATCCCGCCAGCAAGCGAGCAGCGGCATTCTGCACTAGCTTAAGTTTCCGGATTGTCGACAAGGGAAGGCCAACATAGAGGGCGTTACAGTAGTCTAGCCTCGAGATGACCGTCGCTTGGATTACCGTGGCCAGGTCGTTCCTGGACAGATAGGGAGCCAGTCGCCTAGCTTGTCGTAGGTGGAAAAATGACATCCTGCTGACCACGGAGACCTGAGCCTCCATGGTCAGCGAGGAGTCCAACTGCACACCCAAGCTCTTAACCAAGGGTGACGGGCTGAGCCGCCCGCCATCCAGGGTAGGCAACCGGCACCCACCCAGCCCAGGCCGACCGGGCCACAGGATTTCCGTCTTCGACGGATTCACCTTCAGCCGGCTGGCACGCAGCCAACCAGTCACGGCTTCAAGGCATAGATGGAAACAATCGGGTACGGTGTCCGGCCTGCCGTCCATTCTCAGCAGAAGCTGGGTGTCATCAGCGTACTGATAACACTCCAGACCAAAGTCGCGAGCCAGCTGGGCCAGGGGGCGCATATAGATGTTGCATAATAAGGGAGAGGATGGCCCCTGGGGACCCTACAGTTAAGTGGGAGTCTCCCGGAGACCTCCCCGCCCCCCTCCACACGTTGTCCCCGGTCCTGGAGGAAGGAGGCCACCCATTTAAGGGCAGTCCCCCCGACCCCAGAACCGGCTAAACGGTGGGTCAACAGTGCGTGGTCTACAGTATCAAACGCTGCTGTCAGATCTAACAAGACAAGCAATGCTGATCCACCCCGGTCCAGCTGGCGGCGAAGTTGGTCTGTAATGGCGACAAGCATGGTCTCCGTCCCATGCCCAATACGGAAGCCGGACTGGAAGGGATCAAGTCCAGCTGTGTTGTCTAAGAACCGCTGCAGCTGATCCGCTGCTGCCCTCTCAATGGCTTTGCCTAGGAAAGGCAAGTTGGAAACAGGCCTGTAATTGGAGGGAGCCAAAGGGTCTAAATTCAGCTTCTTCAGCAGCGGTCTTACCATAGCCTCTTTCAACCCCCCTGGGAAAACTCCTTGCTCAAGGGAGCTATTTATGATATTTCCTAGGGGGCCTCGTAGCCCCTCCCGGCAAGATCTAATAAGCCAGGAGGGGCACGGGTCAAGGGAGCAGGTAGTTGGTCTAGCTGTAGCGAGTAACTTATCGACAGCTGCTGGGTCCAGCAGTTGGAAGCGGGTGAAGGTGGGCCTGCCGAGTGGCGGCGGAGTCTTGAGTTCACTAACTGTATCAAGAGTGGCTGGAATGTCCCGGCGGAGAGTCGAAATCTTGTCGGCAAAATAGTTCTGGAAAACCTCAGCTGTTGGAGCCAAACCCCTATCATTTGGGACAGTTGGGATTGTTGTCAGAGACCGAATTATCTTAAAAAGTTGAGCTGGGCGTGAACTAGCCGACTCTATCAAAGCAGAATAGTAGACTTTTTTCGCTTCCGTGATAGCTTGCTCATAAACCTCTTTAAATTGTTTATAGGCCGATTTCGATGCTCCGTCACGGAGGCTCCGCCACACGTCCTCTAGCTGTCTCTTCCTCCGTTTCATCGCCCGCAGCTCCTCGGTGTACCATGGCGAGCGGTTTCTACGGGGGATGAGAGAGCGCCTGGGGGCGATCTCGTCTAAGGCAGTGGAGAGACTGGCATTCCAGTATTCCACTTGCCCGTCGACCGAGTCGCTGGGGAGTTCCCAATCCTTTAGAGCATTCAGGAACCTAGTGGGTTCCATAAGTCTCTTCGGGCGAACCAAAATGGGTTCGGCACCCTTACCGGAGGAAACCAGTTCCAATCGGACTTCCAGGACACTGTGATCCGACCATTAAACCTCCATAATGGAAGTTGGGATCACCTGAATTCCGGCAGCGAAGATCAGATCTAAGGTGTGTCCGGCCTGGTGTGGGGCCGGTCTTACAAGGTGAGAGTCCTAGTGCCTCCATGGTAGACACTAGGTCCACGGCTGCTGTTGACGGGGAGGTGGTGTCGGCGTGGACATTGAAGTCCCCCAGAACAATAAGTCTAGGGAACCTCAATGCCCACTCCGCAACCACCTCCAGCAGCTTAGGCAGACTTCCCGCCGGTGCGTTGGGTGCACGGTACACCAGCAGGAAGGCTATGCTCTCACCGAGGTCCCACACCAGACCCGCACACTTCATCCCGGGGATGTTCGCTGTCGGAATCGTCCTGGAATTAAAATTGTCTCGACTGAGAATGGCCACCCCCCGCCTCTCTGTCCTCATCTGATAACTGGCCACGAACCCAGGAGATGTCAACTCATGCAAGATGACTTCGTCACCCTCTTGGAGCCATGTTTCCATAAAACAGGCTAGGTCAACCTTCCTTTCTAGAAGAAGGTCCCTGATGATCCCAGACTTATTGCGCACAGACCTAGTGTTAGCCAGTATCAGAGTTGGAGGAGAGGTAAATGGGGGCTCCCCATCTGCATGCTTTGGGATAGCCCGTAGGTCAGAGGGAGGATGAGCCTTTCTACGGCTCCTCCGCCCTCTCTCATAAGGCCTACGGCTACCGTCCCTGTTACCCCTGCCCGAGATCACACGTATCACACGCCCCTGCACATCTTCCTCTGATGTCCAAGCTAAGTGTCCGGTCTCCTGCCCACCCTCTGAAAAGGGGGGGGGGGGGAATACCGGAGTTGTTCATCAGGGCCTTGACCAAGTTGGTCTAAAGGTTGAGGGGGCGGGGGGGGGTTTGAGTCAGTGGACCTAAAGCCACTGATTACTGCAACGCACTTTACGTTGGCCTTCCTCTGTCGGCGACCCGGAGGCTCAAGCTGGTGCAGAACACTGCCGCCCGGCTCCTGTCTGGCTCCCCAGCAGGTTGCCGCATAACACCCATATTGCAGGATCTGCACTGGCTGCCAATTGAGCACCGGATCGCCTTCAAAGTGTTGGTTCTTACCTTCAAGGCCTTGCACGGCTTGGGGCCAGCGTATCTAAGGGAACGTCTCGCCCCATATTGCCCTTTGAGATCACTACGGTCGGAGGACTCCAACATCCTAGAGGTGCCCTCGGTGAAACTTGTTAGGCTGACATCAACCCGCCGGAGGGCGTTCTCTGTCATAGCACCGACGCTATGGAACGCCCTCCCTGCCGAAACACGGGCCATTAAGGACCTGCTCCCATTTAGACGGGCCTGTAAAACCCATCTTTTTAAACAGGCCTTCGATGGGTAGGTCCTGTCCATATGCCGCCATCTGTTCACTCACCTTGTTAGATGATATGTCGGATTACTGTTTTAATTGCTTCTGTTTTAATTTTGCTGTTTTTTACTGTTTTTAACTGTATGCATTTAACTGTATGTATTTTGCTCTGCCTTGTGGCTACTGTGAGCCGCCGTGAGCCTCCGGGAGTCGGCGGCATAGAAGCTGAAATAATAAATAAATAAATAAATATATTAGGCCCTCCAATTTTGTGGGGATTGGTGGTGCAGAATCTCTATGAAACTGGAAACACTTTTTAAAAACCTGATCTAAGAATCCCTAGGTCCTCCAGCACATTTATTATTTATTTATTTGCCACCTTGCCTTGAAGGACCTAAAAATTCCTAGAGAGAAGTTATTAATCACAGCTATAAACAATCAGATCTGCAAACGTAAGCCCACATATGTGGAGGTTTGATTGTCTTTTACCTAAAGCTCTTAACAAGCCTTGCCTACCATCAACTAAGCAGTGGAACTGGTGCCTAAATAAAATTGGCAAAGGATTATTTAATTATTATATATATTGATAATATATAATACTAATATTGTGTTATGCTAATAATATAATGTATACATATAATATTAATAACAATACTGTGATGTAATACAATATAATGGGCCCCCTGGTGGCGCAGCAGGTTAAATTGCTGAGCTGCTGAACTTGCTGACCAAAAGGTTGGTGGTTCAAATCCGGGGAGCGGGGTGAGCTCCTGCTGTTAGGCCCAGCTTCTGCCAACCTAGCAGTTCAAAAACAGCCAAATGTGAGTAGATCAATAAGTACTGCTTCTGCGGGAAGGTAACAGCGCTCCATGCAGTCATGCTGGCCCCATAATCTTGGAGGTGTCTGTGGACAACACCAGCTCTTCAGCTTAGAAATGGAGATGAGCACCCCTCTCCCTAGAGTTGGACACAACTAGACTTAATGTCAGGGGAACCTTTACCTTTTCCATTTCTATGGCATCGAATTGCTGCTGGGGGTGAGAAGGGCAGGGTAGAGATAATGTAAATAAAAATAATAATAAATAAATTTCACTTATGCTGGAATAATTATACAATAGAATACTAATACAATAGAATACTAATAATAATACAGTTTAATACTAATAATAATACAGTTTAATACTAATAATAATACAATCTACTAATATATAATAAGAATACTAATATATTAATTATAATACTTATAATATATAGTGATAATGTTTTATTATTGTATATTTGTTATATTTTAAGTTGTATCGTAATGTTTTTAATTGTGAGCCGCTTTTAATCTCTGTATGGAGAGATAAATTGGGATATTAAATAAATAAATATATTAAAAATAAGGGAGAGAGGCAAGGAAAGGGCCATTTTTAGTTTTTATTTGATTTATTTTTTGCTTGGAGGAAGATTTCTGTAATGCCAATTTGGAAGTGAAATAAGAGCATTGTAAGAGAAGTGGCTTCAGCATGTAGAAGCAACCCTTACAGTGTACTATACTGAAGTCAACATGGTGGCCAACTCTTGCCTTGTGGTTTCTTTCTATAGTCGAGATGGAGGCGGTGGGTGTCCTTCACAAAACAGAGCGCTGCAAGTACTGGCCTGCCTGCAAAAATGGAGATGAATGTGCCTTCCATCATCCCACGCTGCCTTGCAAGTGAGTGGGGCAAAGCTCCTTGAAACACTTTGATTTCATTTGTCCTCCTGGTTTTTAAGAAGAGCATCAGACAGTCGTTAGGATTGGGTGTAAGAGAGAGTGGCTACCATTCTCTGCGTAGGAAATGAAGGAAAACAGTAGGTAGCCTGTGGGCCGTATCTATCTCTTGGCTTCTTCTCTTTTTGCTCTGCTGCTCAGTTCAATGGTGGGAGAAAGACCTCTATTTGACCTGAGCAGCAGGAGGGAAAATATCAGCCTGAAGAGGATCAGGAAGAAGCTTTAAAGCCATTTCCACCCTTCTCTGAAACCCTCTGCTAAGAAAATGGCATCTGGGGAATAGCAGCACTAGTAAAGGTTTCGGTGGCATAGGAAAGACCTTGAGACCCCTTTGTGCCCTCTTTTATATACATTTTGGAGAATAGGGGGTTTCAGCAGGAAAAAAAGACTCCACTAGTTTGGCAGGCAGAACATTGATTTTGACATAACCGCCACTTTTTCATATATGACTCTTGCCACTCATTATCTGAGCGTGGAAAGCATTCTAACAGAATTGGATCTTGTCGAATTCCCACCCGAGAACCCAAACAAGTATGGTTGTATTCAGCAACAGGATAGCATATAGGGATCATTTTGAAGGTGGGTACATTCTAACAAGAAATCTCTGCATTTCAGGGTCTTTCCCAACTGCAAATTTGCAGATAAGTGTTTGTTTATCCATCCCAACTGTAAATACGATGCCAAGTGCACCAAGCCGGACTGCCCTTACACTCATGCCAGCAGGCGGACCCCACTGCCGCCCCCTAAACCAGGTGAGGATTTCTTACTGTTCCAGCTTTGATGGAGGTTTGATATAAACGTCAAACTCTTTTTCCAAGTATTGTTCTTCACCTACTACTTTTATATCAATCTTCTGAATTCTTTCCCATTTCTATGGTATCGAATTGCTGCCGGGGATGAGAAGGGCGGGGTAGTGAAGTCTATGTTTATTGTGGGTTTTTCTCCGTTAAATGTGTGGTTTGTATTGTTGCATTTGTATTGGAATATAAGGTTAAATGTTGAACAGACCCTAAAGGGTTAACTCTGATAATAGAGGCATTTCCCTCCAAAGAGAGTATGTTACTTTGGAAACAGGGGGAGGAACCAGAGAGGAATATGCAGTGGAAGGCAGATTTAAATTTTGAGCAGAAGAGACAGTTAGAGAGAGTGATTGTTGTTAAGCCAGCGGAAGGCAGGGTTTAGAGCAGACCTGGGCAACCTATGGCCCGCGGGCCGGATGCAGCCCCCAGCCTGATTCTGTCCGGTCTGGGGTGAAGGGTGTCGGGGGCGGTGTCAAGAGAAAGGGGTGCTGCTTCTGCCATCCCATCGTGGGCTGTGGGGCCTGCATCAGCAGACAGCCCGCCGCTCCGGAGAACAATCGGAGGAGTGGCGGCTTTGGAGTGCCTGCCATCCCGGGAGGCGATCCGGGCCTGCAGCGGGAGCAGTCGGCGACCTGCAGTGACTGATTGCCCTAGTGACCTGGAAGACTTGATCGTCTTCCGGGTCGCCAGGGCGATCAGTCGCCTCAGGTTGCCGACTGCTCCCGCTGCAGGCCCGGATCGCCTCCCGGGATGGCAGGCTCTCCATGGCAGGGCGATCAGCTGGGGAACGGCTGGGGGTGAGAGCGGACAGAGGCCTGCAGCCTCCAATCGTCCTCTGCTGCGGCAGCAGCTGGGTCCGCTTTGTCATCCTCTGGGCTGGGTCCATTGGGCCGTTCCATCTTGGTTCGCACCTTGTCTTCTTTAATTTTATTTTATTTTAGTGGTTTTTATTAGTATTTTATAATAATTTTATTATAATAACTAGCTGAGGACCCGGCAGTGCCCGGGTTATTTGAGGAGGGCATTGTGTGCCAAGGTTGGATCCTATTAGATGTTTATGTGGCTTGCAGTGGTCTCAGGAACTTAGTGAAGGTACTGCGAGTCCCGGCGGCCTAGTCAGGAAAATCAAGTTAAGAAAGCCTAACAATATCCCATGAGCTGAGGCCTAGTCAGGAAAATCAAGTTAAGGAAGCCTTTCTGTCAATTTTGGGGCTGGTTTGTGTTTTATAGGGGCTTTAGTGTTGTTTGGGAAGTGAATGACGTGAAGGTACTGCAAATCCCATCATTCGTGGCCCATCCTGCCCTAAACCACACCGGTCGCACCACCGCAAACACTGACTTTTATTATATGTAATAGATAGATATAATAATATAATTAATAATATTATATAATGTTATATTATATTATAATTTCAATATATTATAATGTCTATATATATAATTATGATATTAATACTAATAATATATGAATATTTCTTGATATATTAATATGTTAATATTAATGATGTGTAATATATCTGTATCTGTATCTGTATACCTTTATAAAACGGAATGTTTGTATGTGTGTATGTGTGTATGTGTGTATGCGGAGGGCGGAAGGGCGGATATGTGGCAGCTATTTGCATAAAGTCCTTTGATTGGACAGCCTCGCCACTCCAAAACTCCAGACAGAGGGCATTGATAGCCACTGATTAGCCAGCAACCCAGAATCCAGGCCTCTACATTCAAACAACAGGATATCTTCCCACTGAGGGGAAAAAAGCCAGCAACCCAGAATCCAGGCCTCTACATTCAAACAACAGGATTTCTTCCCACTGAGGGGAAAAAATGCACCATCAACATTCCCTCCCCACTTGGCTCTGTGAAAACAAAATGGATTCCTGTATTCTCCTCCCCCTCAGCTTTTAGAAAACGGCTGCCTGCCATGCACCCTTTTAAAGTTACCAATAGCAGGCCATAACATTACAGGACCCAAAATAGAGTTTAGGGCAGGATGGCCGACGAATGATGGGATTTGCATCCCAATTCACTTCCCAGAAAACATTGTAGCCCCTACAAATCCCCTTCTCCCAGATAGGCCCAAAAGAGGCATCCATCTTCCCTCTTCAACACAGGGTGAGAGGAAGGCAGCTTCTGACAGGATCTTTAGAACAGGCACTGTCACTCTACAAGGTAAGGCCCTACTTCACTCAAAAGACACAAGAGATAACAATAAATACCTTTCTCTAATGCCTTTTAATGCTTATATAAATAATTCTGGCCCAAAGCCCCCTCACCCAGCCTCATTAGACCTTACTGCTAATTCCATGCAGGCAGGCCTTTTCCATTTTTTTTACTCCTTTCTGTTTTACACCGGTATACTTTCACAGGCCAGGGAGGATATGTGGCAGCCACTTTCACAGGCCAGGGCGGATATGTGGCAGCCACTTTCACAGGCCAGGGCGGATATGTGGCAGCCACTTTCACAGGCCACAGTGACCAGCGCGGGTGATGGACCTGCACCAAACTTGGTACACATAACCCCCCCTATGACATGACCCACGTATTATGGGATTTGTAGTACTTTCCAAGACTTTGGTTCCCACAGACCACTGAGGCCACCAAAAAGGACCAATACAGACCACACTCAGCACACACAGCCCCCATGACCCACTCTACGTCCTGGTGCAGTTCGGAGGAGGGTGGGCCATGGATGATGGGACTTGAAGTGCCTCTACTCACTTCCCAAGTCCGCTGCAACCCTCATCCAATCACTGATCGAGACCAAATTTGCCATACATAACCCCCATGACTGCCTTCACGTCCTGGTGAGGTTTGGGGGAGGACTGACAATGGATGATGGGATTTGTAGTACTTTTAGACCCCTCTGTTCCCACAGACCACTGTGGCCCCCAACAAACACCGAGAAAGTCCACACTTGGCACACAGAGCCCCAGTGACCCACTCTACATCCTACTGAAGTTTGGAGGGGGACAGAACATGGATGATGGGACTTGCAGTACCTTCCCTCACTTCCCAATCCTGCTACAAACCTAATCCAATGACTGATCAACACCAAATCTGGCACACAGAGCCCTCATGACCCACTCTACAGCCTGGTGCAGTTTACTGTGAGACGGACCACGGATGATGGGACTTGAAGTACCTTCACTCACTTCCGAAAAACAATGCATCCCTCATCCATTCACCAATACAGACCAAACTTAGCACACAGAGCCCCCATGACCCAATCTACATCCTACTACACTTTGGGGGGGACGGGACACAGAGATGATGGGACTTGCACTACCTTCAGTAATTTCATGATACCACTGCAACTCCCAATAATGATGGATCAAGACTAAACTTGGCACACAGAGCCCCCATGACCCACTCTACATCCTGCTGCACTTCTCAAATGACCCGGGCAGGGCCGGGTCCCCAAGCTAGTAGTAAATATAGTAAATAAATAAATAAATAAATAAATAATTTAGATTAGAATGTAGTTCAGCCTTTAGGTGCAGCCCTCCATAATATTTTTTGGCTCTTGTGTGGCCCCTTGGAAAAAATAATTGCCCACCCCTGGTTTAGAGAGCGGTCGATTCTGTTCTGAGGTAACAGAAAGACTGCTGTGCTTTTTAAAACTGCAGAAGAGGCAGTTTTATTTTAGGGAACTAAGAGAACAGTTTCCACAGTGAGTTAAGCTGGAGAGTTAACCTGAAGATATAGGTAGAAGCCGGGAGTTTGGCAAATCACCTATGGTATAGCAGTTGACAGAGTAGGACTGCTGAGTTAATGATTAAGGAAGAAACGCTGTACCTCAGTAGCGAGAACTGTGTATCCTCAAGAATCTGAGGACAACTAAGCAACTAGTAACAAAGAACCAAAGCCTCTGAAAGCACCTAAGATTTTGCGACTTTGAAACACTCAAGCTTCTATACAAACTGTTGAATAAACTGTTTGATGTTCCTTTATGAAATCTCTCAGTCACATCATTTCAATATATAGGCCTCAAACAAACACCTTTTCCATCAGGTAGTCAAGACTTTATGTTAAAGTTTAAATAGTAACGTGCCCTGTCAAGTTGAAAATAGATAACATCGTTACCAGAGATCTGTACATTTGGTCTTCAAACCGAAAACAAGTAATTAAGAATTGGCCATCGCTACAATAAAGTGACAGGGCAGATCGTTGCAAAGTGGTGGGCAGAGAAACGATCAGAGGGAGGTCATTACAGGCGGGGTAGAGATAATGTAAATAAAAATAATAAATAAATTTCACTTATGCTGGAATTAAACCAAAGAGCAGAAACAGCTATGCGTAGAAATTAGCCACTTTTTAAATAGCGGCCTTTATGTAACTTTATGACGTTTATTTATAGCCAGACTTTCTTAAAGTTGTAAAATTAGCAGAAGCGTATTCGGGCTTCCTCACTACCTTCCGACTGACACGGACTTGTTCCAGACCTCCACAGGCTCAGCAAAAGTACTGCTTCATATGTTTCCAAATGTTCCAGTCAAGTGTTTTTTAAAAACAATTTTGCAAGAATAAAATCTACATATATGTTTCGTTGCAATACATGTATTTATTTACTTAAAATTTTGCCTTTCTACTGGGTGCTGATGACTCGCTTTCCTCTTTTTTATTAATTGGCTTCACAGTACCAGCACCAATTCCACCAACATCTTCAACCAGCCAACTTTGCCGATTTTTCCCTTCTTGCAAGAAAATGGAGTGTCCTTTCTTTCATCCCAAAGTAAGTACAGTGTTTTTATTTCTACTGCAAGGGTTTCATGAAAATTGGATAGATTTCTAAATGTTTGATGCCGGGAGCTAGAAATGTCATTTTTCTCCTCCCAAAATTCAATAATATGCCCGTTGCCCTAAATAATTCCTTTATCTGACCAGAATCGTGTTGATGATATATACAGGTGTAACTGGGTATTATCATATATATTGTTACAGAAAGAGGGATACAGCACCTGTTTTTACAAAGGGTCTTCCCCAGCACACAGTCACAAATGAGGAGGGAGGATCTGCTGGGTGAAACCTCATCTTCCTGGTCATTGATTGACTGCGGAAGAGGGATTGGCTCTGGGCCATCAAGGGAGGAAACAGTGGCTTTGCTCAGTGCTCAGGAGAAGCTGGAATGGATCCATGTTTACCTCTGAAGCCATTGATGGCAAAAGGGCAGGAGAGGGTACTGCATTCAAGATAGCTGCACCTGGGGCAGGTGGGCATTCTGCAGTTGGAACAGTGTCAGATGAGAGAAACATGTGGGAAAAGAGAGAGCTTGATAGCCTCAAGATAGGAAAAAAGCATAAGGGAGCCTTGCCTGTTGCTAAAGTGTCTGGGTAGCAGAATTACCATCACATAGAACAACCATGAAGGTTTTTAAGATCAAATCCAGTGGTGCTCTGGTTTCTAACTTTCAATATGTTTTCAATTGTTTTTTTTAACTGGGAATGATTAATACTGTTTATATTTAATCCTGTTTTAATGTTTGCATATTTGTATATTTTCAATTGTATGCTGTTGCTTTTATGTTAAGCTGCTTTGAGTTTTCTGCAGGAGAGATCAAGTGGGTATAAATAATAATAATAATAATAATAATAATAATAATAATAACATCACCAAAATAGAACATGAAGGTAGACAATACACTAAAGAGAAGGAAATAGCAGAAGCATTCACAAAATTCTACCAGGAGCTTTATAAATCCGATAAACCATCTAAAGATGCAATAGCAGAATACATTAGCAAGTTGGGAATGACAAAAATTACAGAAAAACAGCGAGAAGCACTTAGTAATCCAATAACGATGGCAGAAATAGAAAGAGGGATAGGCAATCTGAAAAGCAACAAAGCACCAGGGCCGGACGGCTTTACGGCGCTTTTTTACAAAACATACAAAGATGAAATATCAGACATTCTCTCAGACATATTTAATGGGATAAGAATAAATAAAGAAATCCCAAAAACATGGGAAACTGCCAACATCACTCTAATTCATAAGGAAAACTCTGACAAATCGAATATGAAAAGCTACCGTCCCATATCCCTGTTAAACACGGATTATAAAATCTTCACCTCGATAATGGCGGACAGACTTAAATTTTTTTTAAGGGATTGGATCTCCGAGGACCAAACAGGTTTCTTGCCCAACCGACAGTTGAAAGAAAACACAAGAACCATCATAAACATTTTAGAATACTACGAGTGACATAATGAAAAGAAGTTGGCGCTCCTATTCATCGACGCCGAAAAGGCGTTCGACAAAATTAATTGGGAATTTTTGAAACTATTGGTAAAGGAATTGGATATGGGGTTTTATTTTCAAAATTTTATAGAAACATTATATAGCAAACAGGAAGCAAAATTGGTTATCAATGGGCAGGAAGGAGGGAAAAAATCCATATTAATAGAGGAGTATGACAGGGATGCCCTTTGTCACCACTGCTATTTATTTTAGTAATGGAAACTATAGTCAGAGACATAAACCAAGACAAAGAGTTAGAAGGCACCCGAGTATTATCTCAAGAGTATAAGCTCAGGGTCTATGCTGATGACATTGTGTGCAGTATAGAAAACCCGATACCCAACATAGAAAAATGGCTATCTAAATTTGAAAGATTCGGAGCCCTGGCGGGCTTCATACTGAACAAACAGAAAACAAAATTCTTAACAAAACATCTAGACGAAATGGAAAAAACCCAACTGCAACAAAAAACTGGAATTAAAATTGAGAAAAAGCTCAAATATCTAGGAATAACACTGACAGCTAATAACATACAGCTGATCAAGAACAACTACGAGTGTCTGTGGAAACAGATACAGGGAAACTTTAAAAAATGGAATAAACAAAACGTATCTCTATTAGGCAGAATCGCCACTATTAAAATGTCTGTTCTGCCGAAATTACTTTTTCTGTTTCAAACAATCCCAGTCATTAAGAACGATGCCCTCTTTAAAAAATGGAACACAGACCTCAGAAGATTCATTTGGCAAAATAAAAAGGCAAGGATAAATCTAAAATCACTCTCGGATGAGAAGAAACGAGGAGGGATGGGATTACCAGATATAAAGCTTTATTACGAAGCCTGTAACTTAGTGGCAATCAGAGACTGGGTACTGCTGCAGAATCACCGGATGACTACCTTAGAAGGGCATGATTTACGTGCGGGTTGGCACGCATATGTCTGGTACGGCAGGAAAAAAATAGAGAAGAATTTCGGACATCACTATATCAGAGCCGCACTAGGTAGAACATGGGACAAATACAAAGACAGGCTGTACAGACACACTCCACTTTGGGTCTCCCCGATGGAGGCCTTCCACAAGAAGGAATTAGCAGACAAAATCTGGCTAACTTACAAACAGATATTTAAAAAATCAGCACAAAATAATTGGGAGATCAAAACAATGGAGGAGCTGCGTAAGATCCACCCGAAGCTAACATGGTTTCAATACTTTCAGATACACGACAGATATAAACTGGACAAAAAACTAGGATTTATGGAGGACACAATCTGGGAACCAGCTGCAAAAAAGAAAAAGAAAAATATTAGCATAATGTACAAGCAATTACTTAGCTGGGCCACAGAGGAGGAGCTAGTCAAGGAAAGCCATATCAAATGGGCTAAGGACTGTGGTCACATGATCTCCCTCCACCAATGGGAGGAGATCTGGACAAAAAAATTAAAATACTCAATGGCAACTGAAGTAACGGAGAACTGGCTCAAAATGCAATACAGGTGGCACCTCTACCCTGAAAAAATAGCAAAATTTGATAAGAGGGTCTCCTGTAGGTGCTGGAAGTGTGGCAAGGAGATTGGTACATACTTTCACCAATGGTGGGGATGTAAGCGAGTCAAGAGATATTGGAGAGAAATTCACAGGGAAGTTCAGGAGATTCTTAAAGTAAAATTTGATCTGGAGCCTCGGGGCTATCTACTAGGTGTAACAAATACAAATTTCACTGAGAACCAGGACAGGATGTTCTTTATTTTAAGCACCTGTGCCCGAATCACCCTGGCAAGATTTTGGAAACAGGAATCCACCCCCACCAAAGAAGACTGGATAATGAAAACATTAGACATGATACAAATGGACTCCTTAGTACAACACATGAACAACAAAAAGAGATCCACGGATTGGACCAATTTTATGAAATACACACAAAATAAAGGAAACAAATTTATGGTAGAACTAAATGATCTTTGACAAAAATCAATAATAGCTTACTCAACTACCGTACTTTTTATAAAGATAAAAGTATGATAAGAATCACAAACACGATTATGCTTTGGGAAGTCACTTTTATCTACATGTTTGTGCATTAACCTACTGTATAACCCCCACCCCCCCCCTCCCTCATCCCACCTATGCTTCAATGTATCAATTTTTGTCTTGAAAAGCAATAAAAAAATTAAAATAATAATAAATGGCTATCACATAATTTTCCAACTCTTCAAGCTCTAAACATACCCAGCTGCCTATGCCTGGCCCAGCTTACTTCTGCCCATCTGCCCAGCTTACTTGTCCGAATGCATCTGCCTCTGTGTCCCACCTCGCAGCCTAAGATCATCTGGGGAGGCCCTGCTCTCCCTCCCGCGTTTGGTGGGGACGAGAGACCAGGGCCTTCTCGGCGGTGGCCCCTCGCCTATAGAACGCACTCCCAAACGACTCCATCTCTCCTGGCTTTTAGAAAAAAGTTAAAGTCATGGTTGTGGGACCAGGCCTTTGGGCAGCAGACGTAACTTGCACTTTTGGACATTGACTGGATTGGCGCTGCTGCAGATGACACTGTGCTTTGTCTTATGGTTTTAACTAATGCTATATATATTGGTTTTTAATGTATATGTATGTGACTTTATGTTTTTGTATTTGTGGTGTAGCGGCCTTGTACCGCTGCGTATGTAAGCCATCCTGAGTTCCCCTTCGGGGATAGAGAAGTGACGAGGTACAAATACCAGAAATAAATAAAAAAATAAAAATCCATCAGAGTTTTTACTACCTTGGTGGTTGTCTCTGGTTTCACTCCAACTTGCCAACATCTCTGAAATGTGAGGACCAGAACTGGACATGGGCAATCAATTGGTAGAGTGTAGTTATAAGAGGAAACTCAATATAGTTATTTGCATTTTGATTAAAATGGGAAAAGTTAATGTGTGGATGAAAAAAATGAACATATAGGATAGCAGATCTCAGACCTCAATGCCAAGGGTGAGAATCACGTGGCCCTCTGGATATTGTTGGACTGTAACTCCAAAGATCCCATGCCGTTAGCTGTGACTGCTGAACATTTCAGCCCAACAGCTTCTAGGGCAGCATCATTCCAACAATGCTATGTTCTTCTTTACTCCCATCAGATCTGTAGCATCATCTGATTCACATGTGTAAATAAATGGACTATGTGGAATTATAGAAAAGCTTTCATATTATCTTGGAAACGAAGATCTTTAACTCTGTCAGTGCAGCCAAGCAAATGATATATAGTACATGCACTTTTGATGGCCTCCAGTTGAATGTAAACAACCAAAGCAGAGGCAAATTTCTAAGCTCTGTTCAGATGTGTTTTTGAAATATCCCATGGATTTCATTGAACTCTCCAGAAATAGATCTTTCTAACACCTTTATTTTTTTTAATCATTTTAGCATTGTAGGTTCAATACCCATTGCACCAGAGTCGACTGCACATTTTACCACCCTTCTGTCTCTGTACCGCCACGTCATGCCTTGAAATGGACTCGAACTCAGACTAGGTAATGATGACTCTTTTTTCAATTCTGGCATATTAATCAAACAGTAATCGGTAGAAACTGGAATTTGGCTATTTGACAAAGAAATGCCAGAAGTGTTCTTTGTTTCATTTTTTTCATGGTTTTTCTCTACTTAATTCTTAAGTGATTTTTGTAGCCAGATTATAAATCACATTTATAGGGAGACAACTACTGGTAATTTTCTCTATTCATTTTTTCCAGTGAATAATGTACACAACCATTAGTTAAATTCACCTTTGTACTATGATGGAAGAATCCTGACTGATGGAACAAGATGCTGTAAAGGTTGTCACATATGCCAGGCCTTGGATATATATTGTTTCTTAAATGAAGTTGATTGGATACTTGAAATACATACTTTTCAAAACTTGTATATTTAATAATTTTTTTCATATTTTGTACTGTTAAAAGCATCTGTAGGGAAAAGATTTGCTTTAACCTTAAATAAAAAGGTCCAGGAAAGGATTGATCTTGTCTGTTTTGGGTTTCTGTATTGTTCTTTTGTGCACACCTTCACAAAGTCCACTGTAGCTCATCATTTTGGACCAGAAATGTTCCTTTGTAGTACAGAGTTGTGTAATAGGGCCACTTGTTACACCAACTCATTGAATGTGGTTTCAGTTATACACATAGAATACCATAGAATAGCACTGGAGGACCTAGTGGTTCCTAGAGAGAACTGTTCTCTCTAGGTCTGCAGTGCGATTCTATGGTCAGGTTCAGAATCAGACTGGAGACCTAGAGAGGACACATCTGTAGGTCTGCCCTCATGATTCATCTGAACCAAAATTGGGATGCAAAATGAAAAGGACTCTGCTTAAAATATGTTTGAAAACACCAGTTCAAACCACGTAAAAGTACAATACTGATATAACTAACCAATAAAATATTAAAACTCCAGCACATTCATTTTTAAAAATCTCTGAATGCAGGAGGTGCTCCATTGCTGAAAGCCAACCTAAGTAGAAAGGCCGTGCCTGCCAGTGGAAATACAGCAAGATTGGGGGAAACCCGACCACCCTTGGAAGAGGAAGTTCTATAATCCCAGAATGGCCAGTCAGATGACTCGTCCTGCTTCTGTCTGTACTAAATGTATACCTGAACGTGGTAAGACTGTGAGAAGGACCTCGTCAGCGGAGAAAGATGTCAGAGAATATGGTCTTTCAGATACCCTGGACCCAGCTCATGCAGATCTTTATCAATCAAAACAGGCATTTGAAGGTGAGAACAGCCCAATTTGGCACTGGATCCATCGTGATTCCCTGGTCTGCCTTTTTGACAGAACTGGAGCACCTGTTTTCTCTGAATTAAGCTTTCATGAGACAGAGAACAAGAGAGGGAGACAATGTGAATGCCAGGGAGTGCTACAGAACATCTTCTGCCACAATCTTCTGGCAAGCGTTTTGAGGATTTTTGGAATATATTTTTTAAAAAGTTTTTTCCCCGTCCCAGTTGGTTGAATTTATGGATTCAAAGCTCGTGGATGGGTCTGGTCCCTGCCAAGACGGGATGCCGACTGCGTGTCTTTGAGGGCTGTAATAGATGAGGAACACAGTGGAAAGAGAGAATATTGCTTCTGAGATGAAGCTGGGCAGGACTACTGCTATGTTTAACATGTTAGTAGCCAGAATTCCTTCCACACGGGCTCTTCTCACCTTGGAGTGGATTTCACTTGCTGCCCTACAAGGCTAAAGGATTGTAGCCAAAGGCTCTCAACTACAATACAGGGAGCGAGCCAAAGTAGATGGTTCAGTGTAGTGTAGTGGTTCTCCATGTGAAAGTACATGATAGCAGCCCATTCACTGATCCACCAGAGTGGATTGTAATTTTTCATTATTTTTCTTCTTGAAGGTAGTAATTTTGGCTGTTTTCTTCCCACTGCAAAAATCCCTGAATTTTTCAAATAATATTTGTAATTCAGGGCTTCTGGTACACAAAATTTGCAATTGGTTGTATTGCACAGAAGTCAAAGCAAGTCAGCAAACAAGCCTCCATGAATGGATAGTTGCTATATTTGTTTTAAAAAGCTCAGCTTGTTCTCTTTGGAGAGTGTATTTTACAATGTTAAAATTTTCTGTGTAAAAGTATGTATATACACTATGTTATATAGAATAATGTAACCTATGTGTTTAGAAAATACAGTAGAGTCTTGCTTATCCAACACTGTCTGCGTCCCACCTGGATCCATAGCTGCTTCAATACATTGTGATGTTCTGGTGCTAAATTCGTAAATACAGTAATTACTACGTAATGTTACCGTGTATTTAATTGCTTTTTTTATCGATTTGTTGTAAAACATGATGTTAAATCATAATGTAATTTAATAGGTTTTTCCGTAATCCCTCCTTATTATCCAACATTTTTGCTTATCCAACGTTATGCCAGCCCGTTTATTGGATAAGCCAGACTCTACTGTATAACCAATCTTGCATTGTTCTTGGGATTATATTAAGTGGAATTGTATTGTTATTTTTGGGGTAGTCCAAGAGGAAGGCCAATTCTGATTGTGGCTGAAATGTGGTGTGCTTTTTAAAACAAATGAAGCCAACAACGATCTATAAGCACATGGACTCTTGTATCCTGATTTGTTTTGACGTTTCTCGTATACATGCTCATTTATTTTACAGGAAACAGCATTTTCTGTATGGAAAATAACGTTAACAATTCTTGCACAGAAAATACAGTTTTATGTGTAGAAAATGTTATATTCTGTGCAAATTAATCTTTTATGCAGAATATATCCTTAATTATTGCATTTTCTCCAGACCAAAGAATATTCCATGTTCTCCATATAAAACAAACCTGTGCAAATTTTGTGCAGAATGGAAAACCACCCTCCACATAAATCCGAGAGGGAACATAAGCTTGTTCTTGTATATGCCTGTTTGATGCTGCTAAAAGGATGCCCGCTTTTGTCAGTACACGTAGTCTGGTTTTCCATTTTCAAGAATGAAGATGTGGATTGGCTCATTCTATACATTTCTTCATCCAATTACCTGTGTTTTTGAAGCATTTGATTGGAGACTCCTGTGTATTATAAGCTGCTATCCTATACATTAATAGGCCCAAATTAGTATTCTTTTTGTCTCCATGAAAAAGTGTGAAATATTAAGCAATAACATATTTTTTTATTAAATCCTTTGAATCTTTGGGGATCTACAGTTTCACAAAAATATACAAAATAATATTCTGTACAAATATTTACATTAGGATGTGAGTTAGTTCCATGTTTTAAGCACACATTTGACAAATATATTCTTGAATTATGAAATTGGACATTTCAGGAGATTACTTTGAAATCTTTAAGGTTGCAGATAATGTCTATAAAATTCATTATTGGTTATTTTTGAAATAAAAATTAATTTATGCAAAAGGCTTAACTGATATACATCTAGAAAAAACAAATTATAAAGATTTTGTTTGATCACAGGGATTAACTCTTTATCATAACCAAAAATGGAATACACAGGCTTTATCAGATTCAAATTAACATGGATGGGTTATTTTTCCTTTTTGGTTAAAGCAACGATGATTGTCTGATTAATACTTCATACTAAAATTGTAAACTCAAAGAATCACAGTAAGACAGAAGGAAAGTTATAAACATTACTATGTAAAAAGCCGCCGCAACAAACAGTGTTTTTCCGCTAATGAAATCGTTTGTTTTTGTAAGTTTAAAAAAAATTGAATCCTCAAATAATTTCCATAGCTGTGCTCCTTCTATACCTACGACAGAATGGCTGTCAAAGGTCAAGAAATTGTTCATTTTTCTCTCGGAATAATGTGTCATTGAACTTTTTTTTGCCTGTATTGTTTCATCTGTTACTGATTTTCACAGCGTTTGGGCAAAGTTGAGCCCTTTGTGGAAAAAGTGAGGTTGAGCAGTCTACCTTGCCCCCCGACTTAGCCTAGAAGGCATTCTTACAAAGATTAGAAGGCAGAGTGCAATATGGGACCACATTCATATTCTCTCCTCCCACAATAATCTAGCATCAATTCTCTTTGAAGTCATTGCATTCCCCAGCCATCTATCGCCCTGGGGAAGCAATTTAAGTTGATTACAGAATACCAAACTTCAAAAGAGAGATGTGGGGGTAGCACCAACAATGCAAATGTTTAGGCTTCACCAGCAGTAAAGGGTATGATCTGTTTCTTTGTAACCCACTTGTAAGATGCCTTAATGCACATTTCATTACGTTATATAACATAAGAGCATCTATCAGTCTTAGATTATCATTTCCAGCCTATCACCTAGGGACTTGGTAGCGTCCATATCCCTAGCACACCAGAAAGAAGAAAATAAAAGGTTTGTTATAAAATCTCTTTTCATCACAAAGACCATATGGACTGGATAGCCAAAAGATACACACAATTTCATGTTGTATATCTGATGTTGTCCTTACTAACATGCAAAAGCAGTGTTATTCAATCTGAAGACACCCCTTCCTTTCTTTATCCTTTTGACTTTTATGGACCAACATGCCAAATGCTATTGAAGGGTTTAAGATTGTAGCTAAAACATTATAGTTAGTGAAAATATTAAGGCCATTCTAAAAACCAAAGATACATATGTTCACATATAAACAACACATGCACACAGACAACCAATTACTATCAGAAGAGTACTCCAGTTCAATGTTAAAATGATGTGGATGGCAGGTTCACTCTAAGCCACATTTATACAGATAGCACCTGAAATGGTATCTTGTTTACAAATAAATAGTTTCCTAGCAAGGTTCAGTAATCCACAGGTAAAGGAAGCTTTGAATTTAACCAGCCAGTATTGAAATTATCACAAATGCTTCAATGCCTTAATGCACAATTTAATGGGATATTTGCTTTAAAACAGTGGTTCCCAACTTTTTTTAGACCAGGGACACTCTCCAAAAGGGTTATGTACCAAAAGGGTTAGTACCAAAGGGTTACGAATCAGTTTTTGGTCAAATTTAGGTTCGGTTTGGTTATTTGGGGTGCTGATCCAGAAAATTGCATTGGATAGACCACATCAGCTCTAGTTTCTGTTACAAAACAAACACCAGTAGTTGCCATCTGCTCGCCCACAGAAAACCATATTTAATAATCTAGAGCTGATGTGGTAGTAGTACTCTTTCGTGGGTAGTCAGCCTCTCCCCTCCCGACATCCCTGTTGCCTCGGCACTCTAGGAGGGTTTTGTGAGACTAGTCGCTCTCGTTGTCGTGTGGTTTCGAGGCAATAGTGTAGTAATGGTGAGGCTGTGGACCATATTTTTGTTCTTGTGGACCACTGGTGGTCCACGGACCACAGGTTGGGAACCACTGCTTTAAAATGAAAATCAGGCTCACTACTGTGGAGATAATGGATGACACCAACACATTTTCATAAACAATGCAAGCAGAAGGTCATGGAACTTTTCAAAAAATCTCATGCATTCAGGGTTTTGTTTTGGATTTCAAAAATTACAGAATTCTCATGATATTGTGTAATTTTCAGACTATAATTCACAATCGCACTAGACTATGACCCTGGAATCAGTATTCGTGTTTTCCAAGAAAAACATTATGCTCAACACTTTAAATTTCTATCGAAAAGTCATCAGGAGCTGTTGTTTTAAAATTACTGGTTTTCAGTACAGGGGAAGCTAAATATTTCTACAGTAAAGAGTCCCCTGCTTTTGCTGGATAATCTATCAGTCTTGTTTCTTGGGGGCTTGAAAAAGGATTTAGAGGGGCACAATGGCTGGGGAATTTGCAAACTAAACGAGAAGGGAGAGAGGCTGCCTGTTTTCAGTAGAGAAGGTATTTACTTACTTCCTTACGGTGTTTATATCCCGTCTCTTCTCTACCCCCAAAGGGGGACTCAGGACGGCTTACATTAGTACTCGGACGTAACCTTTTAGAAATAACAATATTACTTGCAATGCTTTAGGTTTGTGGTGACAGCATTACCAACATTGCTCTTTTAAAAATGGCATGACTGGAATTACTAGTTGCTTTGGGCATAATGAATAATGTGCACTCGTTACTCCTAAAACTTTGTTTTGGCGGGGAATGGATTTGGGTGAATATTTGTATTTTTGAAGTCTTATTTGAAAATATGTGAAAATAACTCATAACATCTAAGCTTTCCCCACTCACAATAGTGTTTTCTTGAGACAATAGTTAGCAAATTATTATTATTATTGAAAAATTACAACTGCAAGATTGTGATGCTTACAAAGTTGGAAATCTTTCTAGCAAAAAAGGTGGTTTGCTTTCTGCCCAGTTCTTTTACTGAATGAACTTTCTGTTTTGTTTAAGAGCTCCATTGTGTTAAAGAGTTTACAGATCAAGGAAAACTTGGCTTGGGCCACGTAAATAATTATAGCAGTCCGGACTAATGAGGTTGGAAAGCAACTTGGCTATTACTAAGTCAGAAGAAAGCTCAGAATTAATTTTAACAATGATGGCTAACAATGATAGAAACCAGCTCTCAAAGGGATCTCTCTCATTTTGGAACAATAGATACTGTGGTGGGGGATAAGTTCGTCTGGTGGCACCTTTTAGTTGAAAAATAGTAGCCAATCAAAGGATCTGCAAACCCATCATTCTATGCTAAATTTGCCTCTGAAATCTTTAAAAGTTCAGAAGGATCCTTTAGATAGCTCCAGAGATCGTATGTGCAAAGATTCTTCACAAAGAAAAAACAATTTCTCTGAATCCATCCATGGATCTACTTGCAGAAGTCCAAACAGACAATCTATGCACATGTATGGCAAATTAGTAAAAACAGGTATTAATTCATTGTGCAATATTAAAACTCCACAAGAAATAGAAGAGGAGAAGAAAAGCTGGTATGTGTCTTAAAAAGTTTCTCAAGACTGCCACTTTGCCCAGATCTCGCCATTCATGAAGGCAGGATAAGGTATCCTACTTGGAGAGTCTTTCTGTAGTTTCTCTACCAGCTTCTATCTGATGTGTTCTTGATGCAGTGCACAGACTTTCCACTTAATGTTCTTATAAATGGAACACATTTCTTGCCTTTTTAGCATCTCAGAGTGCATCTCTGGATGAATTGCGGATTGAAGCATCTGCTGGACTTCTTCCTCATCAGACAAGAGTTTCCCTTTCAATTATAAGATGCTGTCAACAATCTCCTGAAGGCTACACAATGTTGGCATGTCTTCCAGTTTCATACACCTCCTGGTCAAGATATTTTTATGAGGATATAGGAATCTACAGTCCTCTGCAGCAGACTGTACAGCTCACTGAAGCCTTGAATTGATTGTCGAGGAAGCCCTTTGAATTCATGGGCTCCTGTGATCCGATACCTACCCGGAAGACATCCATCTTGGTGACTGTAACTTGTGCAAGGAGGGCAGGTGAACTCTCTTTCCAATGGGCTGACCACTTGCATAAAAACAAGGCGCTCTAGAGGTCTGATGTGGAGTTCCTTCCCAAGGTGGTGTCAGCTTTTCATATCAATCAGGAGATTGTGCTTCCTGCATTCATACAGAACTCCGCTTTGAACATTTTATTCACTACACATTTAATGTGTGTTGAGCATTAGAGTTCTATGTGAATTAGATAGCTTCTTCCCATAAATCTTGGAGGCTTTACCTCTACTACTAGGCCACCGAGAAAGATCTGCCAGTCTCCGTACAGTGTTTTTCTACGTGAGTTGGCCTGCTGAGAAAGAAGCTCTGACTGAAGTGAGGTGTCACTGCACGCTTGGAACAGGGCACTTATATCTTCTCACAAGCAGTGGCCTCAACTGTCTTCTTGAAGGTAATCCCACTTCACAACATCTGCAGAACCACAACATGGTTCCACTCTTTGACCTTCATATTGCATTACAGATAAGATACAAGGTCCCACCAGGCTGACACTGCTTTTGGTAGGGCTGTTCTCTTCCCATGTGTTGCATGGCACTAACACTTCTTGTGGTGAATAGCTTGTTAGTCTCCCATTAGTGTATGTCACAGAAACCTTGAAGAAGAATAGGTTGCTCACCTGTAACTGACTCAAGCAGTCATATATGAATTCACACAAATCCAGCCATCCTCTCCTTGATACTGGCTCTTGGCTGCTACTTCAGTGTCTAGGAACTGTGGGTTTCGATAGCAACACACTGATCATATTGGGAGGAAGCTGCTGCCAAAACACATCTTGCACTGCTCTGGATTCAGGGGATGCACTGCACAGCCACAGATGACGAATCCAAGACTCACAGTTATGGGTAAGTAACCTGTTCTTATCGTGCCTTTTGGACTGGAGTGCTGAAAAATAGATAGGGAGTCCCAGAACCCAAATCAACTCTTGAAAGGCTTTCGAGTTTTAAAAGGAACTGTGGCACTGTTTTCAATAAAGTTTTCAAGAGCACAGCACTGGCCTACTCTGACGACAACACCCATCCTTTCCTCTTCTAACTCTATAGTTACAGAAATAACAGTCACTTGAAATCTTCCATTTAGAATATTATACCAAGGAGTAAGCCCCAATATTATCAACATGTACAGTTATGGTGAAGTTACAATTGGGTGTTAGAAATAAGTGAAACATACAGGCACTTGCATTGTCAAAAATCTCCTAGTTAACGTGTGTTTACGCTTCCCATGTGTTATTAGATTAATATACAGTTGCTTTCAAATATAATCCATCTTCATTCTGAGGTGGGATCTGTGAGTGCTTATATAATATGTCGCTTTATGATTTGAGCTGGAGAGCAAGAGATTCAACTAGTCTTACTGTTGTATAAAAATTAAAGAAGCAACTTGTACAAAACTTTCGACTTATGCTCACTTCGATTTTTCCGAGTGATAATGTGAAAACTCACAGAACAATTCCTATTGCTGTGATGTTTTGATATAATTTTTTTTGGCTTCTGGTGACAACTTAAGCTTCATCAATATATGAACAGTAAAATAAACAGCCTATTTCCCATTTCTAGTACAACACTGTAAGCAAACACAGCAATTTCTCTTTCATTGATAACATTTTTATTCACAAGGCAAAAAACGGAGTTAGACTTTTAGGTTGTGGGCAAGGCACTCACAATGTGAGCAAATCTCATTCTGCTCACAGAACTAATTTAATGCTTGAGTAATACAAAAACACTAAATTAGCCTTGAAGAATGGGTTCATGCATGTCTCCTAGCATTCACCAGACATGACAACAACCCAGGCCTTAAAACCAGTAGAATTCTGCAAGTCCTAGGAACAAACATAACTCTTGGGAGGTGTTCTGTTTCGCTGAACTAGACAAAGCTTTTGCTGGGTCATTCCTATCTTTTATATTACTTTCACTCATTTTTTTTAAAAAAAATTAAGAGCTGTAAGGTGGTTTTCCTTTCAGTAATAAAATAAGGAGTCTTCTATTTTAGCAAGAGTCAGTACCCAGTACTTAAACATTCATGCTGAAAGTAAACACATGTACAGCATTCGGTCAGCAGTAACATCTCTTGATTAGAAATCCATGATCTTACAAGTAAACTGTACAGAAACCTGCTTCCTCTTATCCATATGTTTCAGCATCTGGCAGTGAGTGGGAAACAAATGTAGGTTATCTGATACTGTAGTAATATGACTAGACTCAGTACATTTGAAGTAGTCCATTCCTCTTGTACACGCGAGTCAGTCCGACAGCTGATTGCCTGTCTTTTATCAGCACCATTTCTTGAAGCATGCAGGGCACTGGAGGATGTCTCTTTGCAACTGTGGGGCATTTACACCTCTTACTTCATGCAGTGTACTCTGTCAAAAGTTCTTCATGACTCTCAGTGAGGCATATGTACACATTTCCAGACAAATATGCTGTATTTTCAAAAAGAAGTGAAAGGAGAAATAAAAAGTGCTGCAAGTTAATGGATTTTATAAATGAAAACATAACAACTGCAAAATAGATTTACATGTATACTGGCAGTTAGCTAATAGGTTTTCCCCCTAGGATTTCTGCTGGTGCATCTTAATGACTGCTTGTCTTCTCAGCATTTGAGTCTTTTCAGAAATTGCAGGTGACAATTTGCACCATTACTATTTCAAGATTTCTTCCTATTCCATTTGTATTATTGAATTTGTAAGAATCATATCTATTTTTGGAATAAAGCGGTACGTACCTGCTATCATCTCCACCTGCACTGACAACGTATCTGTCTCCACTTGTAAAGCGAATATTAGTCACATGGGCCGAGTGACCTAGAAATCTTTTATGTTTTGCCTTTAAAATAAGAAAATTCTCCATATCAGTTTGACTGTTCTTAAAATGCACACCTAAGCATGCTATGTGAATATTTGGAAAGTATTCACTTGCTTCCACACTGCGCCAACCTGTTCCATATTATCCCTGAAGCCCCGGTAAATCTGGAGTCAGTTTCTAGGACGGGTAGGGAACCCATGGCCCGGGAGGCAGATGTGGCTCTTTTCATGATTGCATCTGGCTCTCCAGACCAGCCTGGGCCTCAGTTTCCCAGCATGCAGTGGGGAGGAGTGACGCAAATTTTCCCTCTCTTTTTCTTTCTTTTTCCTCCCTCTCCCTACCTTCTTTCTTCCCTCCCTCTTTGTTCCTTCCTTCCTCTTCCATTCTTTCCTTCTCTCCTTCCTTGTCCCTCCCTCTCTCCCCTTCTTTCTTTCCTCCATTCTCCCTCTTCCTTCTTCCTTTCTTCCCTTCACCCTTTCCTTCTCCTTCTCTCCCTTTTCCCTCCCTCTACCCTTCCTTCTTTCCTCCATTCTCCCTCTTCCTTCCTTTCTTTCTCCCCTTCACCCTTTCATTCTCCTTCTCTCCTTCCTTTTCCCTCCCTCTCTCCCCTTCCTTCTTTCCTCCATTCTCCCTCCCTCTTCCTTCCTTCTTCCTCTTCTATTTTTCCCCAAGTCTTCCTTTCTTTTCACTTCCCTCTCTCCCCTTCTCTTTTCTTTTCCCTTCATTATTTTACTTTTTCCTCACTCCCTTTCCTTTCTTTTCCCCACTCTTTCCTTTCCTTTCCTCCCTTCCCATTTCCTTCTTTCTTTTCCCCTCCTTGTCTCTCTCCTGCTTTTCTTTTCTTCATTTTCCACAGTTCGTTCTTCTTTTCTTTCTTCCTCTCCCCCTCCCTCCTTTATTTCCCGTCTTTCTTTCCCCCTTCCGTCTTCTCTTCCTTCCCAGAGTCCTGAGCCTGCCTTTTGCAGAGCCAGGTCTGAAGTGTCCCATCATTCTGCTGGGGGAATCCTTTTCTCATAGTATGTATGTATATACCCACATTTAGTTGAATTCAGTCTTAAATACATTATATATATATTATATGGCTCTCACTGAAATAAATTTCCAAATATTTTGCTTTCACGGCTCTCCGAGTCAAAAATGTTCCCGACCCGTTCTAGGACATTTCTCCCATTCTGATTAGAGAAATGAAGCACAGTGGTTTTATAAAAAGATATTTAGGATTGACCTCCATTACTCCTCTCAGTGCTGGGTTCTTGGCTTCTAGCGCTATTTTGGCAAGAAGGTCAGGCAAGTGCAGTCAACTGTTCACAACTGAGGGTACAACGAGACTTATAAAAATATCAGAAAGTCCTAAAGCTTGTCTTTATTCTTGTTTTTATTTTGTAGATCCATCCATGCTTTGTTTATCATATCATATGTTCTGTCAGTCTCCAATGTGATAAGAGATTGTTCATGCCAGGTCCCTAGTTCATTCATTTTAAAACCAGAAAGAATGCATAAAATCAGAAAACACATGAACAAAATCTTGGACTTTCTAATCAGTCTGTTGTATTGTTGAAGGCTTCCATGGCTGGAATGACTGGGTTGTTGTAGGTTTTGCGGGCTATATGGCCATGTTCTAGAAGCATTCTCTCCTGACGTTTCACCTACATCAATGGCAGGCCTCCTCAGAGATTATGCAACCTCTGAGGAGGCCTGCCATAGATGTAGATGAAACGTCAGGAGAGAATGCTTCTAGAACATAGCCCAAAAAACCTACAACAAGCCAATCAGTCTGTTGCTTGCCTCAGGTGAATGGCAAATTATGTGGCTAGAGTCAAGTCTCCCCCACTGATCTTATTAATCATGCAATTTTATATGGGTATCTTAAATGTTCAGCGATAAAGGACTCAAAAGGTCCTGCTTAAAAACAACTGTGAGCCTGAGAAGATTACACTTTTAAAAAAAGATAACATAGAAAAGCACACGTTGCCCCCAGCTCTAGTCTCACAATAGGTCACTTTAGTTTAAAAAAAGCTTCATGTTCTTCAAGCAAAAAAGTTCTTACAAATTTTTCTGGGCAAGGGAAATCGAACAGCTTGACCATGCCAAAGTCATCGCCTGTTACAAGGCTGATTCCCGAATGAGAAACACAGGCACAATTCACATCAGCTTTCTCAGCATGCCTGGACCAGATTCCAATAACTTCATCTCCTAGAACACTAAAGAGAGAAAAGGAACATCTAAATAAATCTGTTTAATTACCTTAAGATATATACAAAACACAACAACCTCTTATTACACATTTTTTCCCACAAGAGCTATAGTCTCCATTTGCTTAGGTACTCAAACTCAATGCTAAATTCCAAAGAACTATTTGGATTCATGCAATAGCTTCCACTAATGGACTAGTTCAGGGCTTCGCAAGACTTTTCTACTCAGTACCCCCTTTGGCCTGAGAATTTTTTACACGACACCGGTATATAGTATATATAGGTATATAGGTATAGAAATGTATTTAAAAAGAAATACTATCTCAACATAAGAGAAGGAGAGCATATTTGATGAGAGACTAAGAAGTGGGCAAGAAGCTTATGAGAGGATTGTACAAAAGGTTCATTAGTCCTGTTTTGCTGGTTGAGACGCAATCAGGAAGAGGCCTTTATTTGTTGTTAAATCCTTTGGATCCATAAGCAAGGGCCGGAGGTTTAGCACAGCAGTTAAACAACAGCTGCTAAAAGATCTTATCAACCAAACGTTACAGGTTCGAGACCCCGGGCTGGCTTGGGCAGCTGTCAGCTCTGCCTCTGTTTACCTAAGCAGTTGAAAACAGCCTAGCTGTGAGTAGAGAAATTAGGGACCGCTTTGCGGGGGAGGACTTTCATAACGCCAATAAATAAGGAAGATCGATTGCCAGAAGGTGGAAGGTCCTAAGGAGCTGGAAAGCTCTTCATCATAGGAGGATGAAGCAACAGCACCCCCTGTGGTGCAATGGAGCAACAGCACCCCGATGACAACTGAAAAAGAAGTGAACGCAAACAGAGCTAAAGTATTAAATCAAACTAATCAAGCATTTAAACACATGTATTGTGTAGAATACATATTAACACTTAGCGTGACATTTTGCATATTCATTGAGCTAAGTGTTAATGTGTATTCTACACAATACATGTGTTTAAATGCTTGATTAGTTTGATTTAATACTTTAGCTCTGTTTGCATTCACTTGTTTGTACTAGAAGCCACCCCCCCCCACCCCCCAGACAACTGAAAAAGAACCTGGAAAGAACCTGTGGCTCAATTGGAAAGAACCTCCTACTGTATATGTTGTATGTGCTGTATGTTAAATACAAAAACGGCAGGGATTGTCTGCTTGTATGTGTACTGTAATCCACCCTGAGTCCCCTTCAGGGTGAGAAGGGCGGAATATAAAGTGTATTATTATTTCTGTTCAACTGGTTTAGATCCAATTGGGAAGATGCCTCTTTTCCATTAAAATTCAATTGCTTCTGTTAAAATAAATGCTCTCAGGAAGTTTGAGCAAAACTATGTAACTATCTGAAGCAGAGAGAAAGGAGTCAATGGACATAACTAAAAAAATAACTTTGAACCCATGACTCTGAAGATGACACATGGAGGTAGGCATGCATGCAACTGTGGCTTGCTCATCTGTACCGCCAAAAATATTTATGGCAAGTTCTGCCTCAATCCACACATCCAGAGGATGAGGAGAGTACCATGGAATGTAAGAGAAATTAAAACTAGGCATTGTGTAGCCTTATGATCTTCTTTTTAAGGGGATAATGTGTCATATTTTCAGAATTCTAAAATGTGCTGTATTACCTAGTCCAAGTTGCCCATGTTATTCGGTCAATCACAGTTTGATCCAAGAGTTGTTTTCCAGAAGGCACTTCATAAACTTGCCTTTTGTAAGATCCAGTAGACACCTTTAAGAATGAATACGGACAGAGAGAAATGCAATTTAATACTTACTCCATGAGGGAGGGAGGATAGACCTTTGCACAAAAGGCCCTGCTGTTTTCACTCAGTTCATTCCAAAGGACTGCGGCAGCAGAATTCCAATGGAACAGAATGAAACATAAGGTGGGTTGTGTGAATTCATTCAGAGATGACTAAACCACTTTCCCTTCACCCAAGAACAAGTTCACCAAAGCACCAGAGTTTTTTTCAAGTGCTGCTCTGTATGGACACATTGCCCGTAAAATGAAATCTGCGTAGTGTGACAGAGGTGTTTATTATATAAATGTATATAGAAATAAATCCTACCAAAAGCTCTATTTATATTTACCTGAAGATAACAGCTATCTGCTGAAAAATCCATTTGAATTACAAAGCTTGGGATGTCCTTGCAGTAACTGGCTCGGTTAAGGGAAGGCCCCAACGTCAAGTCATAAAAATCTACTGCGTTTTCACTGGAACCCACTGCTAAGTAGTGGGAATCTGGGCTGAACCTAGGCAGATGAACAGTTTTAGATGGCTTCTTGATATCAATAAACATGATGTAAATATCACTAAGCACAGACTTGATGTCAAAATAGTATGTGACACAATACAGTACAATACAATATTTTTATTTCCTTCATGTTACATATTTTCCTTCATGGTACATATAAACACTAGGCAAAGATTATATTTCTCAATATAAAATAAAGTACTTTGCGCAGATCTTTAAATCACACATACTTACACAGAATTGAATGTATTTCTTTTCTCCTCTAACCAAACTTTTGCATACTACATTTCTCAAGTGATTTTTCACACCTTTTAAGCTTTTTAGCATATTGGAAAGTAGTGCCTTTTTCTCTGCATGCCTCAACTTATTCTCATCTACTGAGTTTCTAAGTGATTAGGATTACCATCTGATACCTATTCCCTTGAGTGTAAGGTCTGAAAAGTTACTTTTAGGAGAAGGAATATAATAAAATGCTAATATCATTCAAAACTGGTCAGTGTTAGGGTGAAAGCATCATCCTGACGTTATCTTGTTATGGATGACTGCAACACATCAGTACACCAATACTTTTTACAAGCAACTTACTAAGGTCTGCGTGGAAATAAGCTAATTAAATTCAAGGAGACTTACTTTTGAGTAGCCTTGTATCAGATTTCACTAGTTCCTGAAAATGATTGCATTGAGGTTTCTTTTTCTCTTAATTTACACTATGTCACCTTTTCATACATTATTTCACCCTTTCTGGCTTTCATGTCTGTGCTTCAGACAGCTGATCCTTGCTATCACTTATGACCATTCTGCCCCCACGCTATCTTAACTACTTGGAAGTTGAACTGGCTGTGCAGGGAACAGATTGTTGACTATATAGTTGAATCAAACAAGAATGTATTAACTGATAAGGATTTTAGGCGTTGTCTCCTCCTGAGTGTTACAACAAAGTCTTTATGAGGAGAAGTAAAGTCTTTGTGAGATAGACACAGTTCTGGATGAACTGAAGCTCTTGAATCTTTATTTCTTCTTATTGTCTCTTTCTTGTATGGTGTTCAACTCTAAGATGGTCTCATTATATAAATCTGACTGGAATTGAATACAGCTCACACAGTTCCGACTAGACTTGAATACAACTCATATACAGTAGTTCTGACTGGATGTGCTATTTTGTAGACGTTCCAGCGGAAATTCCCTCTCTCTTCACCTTCCAGTCACAAAAGGCTGACTCTTCCAAGAACCAGAAGTGGCTTGCCTGAGGTTCCGTGCCTGAGGGGTTTCTTAAAGGTAACCGTCAAGTGTTACACAAATAAGGCTTTTCCCATATAAAATAGTATTATATTATAATGGTATCAGGACTTAGAGCAGAAATAATATATAACGCACATTCAAGACATACCATACATAGGATACAGGAGTTAGTGTCGCATCAGAGGATATGAGTTCACAAGTAGATACTTCGGATATGCAGTTCACAAATAGGAAGTCCACAATAAGCAAGCTCGCAACACAGTCCATAAGGTAGTCCAAAATAAAGGCCTTGCCTTAAACATCTCATTAAGGAGCTAATTACAGCCTCCTTTTTGTCCTGTATCGGTTGGATTATTGCCTGGACTAGAGACTGTATATTTTGCCTTTATTTTGGACTACCTGATGGACTGTGTTGCGAGCTTGCTTATTGTGGACTTCCTATTTGTGAACTGCATATCCGAAGTATCTACTTGTGAACTCATATCCTCTGGCGCGACACTATTTTTATATTGGAAAAGCCATTTTTGTGTAATACTTGACGGTTACGTATACCCTTGCTCTTAGTAGACCATGATTCTTAAAGGGGCAGGGCGACAGAGGCTTCAAATGGAAAGAGACTGTCTAGATTGAACCCTCCCCCCCCCCCCGAAACTGTATAAAAATATTAATCCCTCTAACTAAAAAAGGGCTTAACTGGGGGTAAACAGTGAGGGTCTTCATGGGGCACGACAGTCACTAAGTTCAATTCCTTCTACTATAAATTAAGAAATGGTTGTTAGAACTTAACATCTTTCTATCAGTTAAGAATTGTGCGAAATACTAGATTATCATAATCATATGTGCATATGCAAAATATTCCATATGCAGGTAACACATTTAGGAAATACAGAATGAAAGCTGATGCCACAGCAAGAAACAGCTGATTTCTTACCTGATGTCTTGGATAGCTGATCTTCTGTCTCTCTTCTTTCCCCATATTTTCAGAGAGTTCACTAACAAGATAATAAATTCTCCATTTTTCATGCCAATGGCCACCATGTCACCTTCCGGACTATAAGACACGGTGCGTGCTGCATGGCCCAAATTGACTTTGTTCACCATCTTCTGTGAGAATTGTATTTAAAGATAGAAGTATTAAGATTTTCTATTTATGTATATCAAAAGGTGATGTCAAAAATCATTTTTCTCCTTGCTTATCTCCTAACAATATCTTCTAAGACAAATATTTTGAAGTATTTTCATCTGAATTCTTTTTGATATATCACTTTAAAATATTATTTTAACTTCTGAAATGCCACTTTTACACCTACTTTATCGGCAATATCCCAAAGCCGGACTGTTCCATCTTCCGCAGCAGAAAGAAACACATCACGAGAAGGGTGTGTTGCCAGTCCCCATATAGGGCCATCCATATGGCCATTAATTAGAAGATTACACGCTGCATTTTTCTCTCCAACTTCTATTATTTCAGTATTCTTTGTCCCAACAAGTATTTTCCCCTGAAACAAAGAAATCATTATTGGAAATTCTTATAAATCTGTCAGCAGGATGTTCTTTATTTGGGGTGCTGCTACAGAGAAAGACCCATTATGTTCACAAGTCTTGGGACATAACACGGGGCCTCCTTAGAGGATCTCAAATTTCTGGCAAGTTCATATGGCAGGAAATGGTCTCTAAGTTACAGATGCCCAAAGTCATTTAAAGTTGTATAGGTCAATGCCTAAATACCCTAAAGGCACCAGATCCTATCTGATTTTGAACAGCAAGCCGTGTCAACCCTTCTTAGAATTTGGATGGGAGGCCACCAGTTAATACAAGGTGCTGTAGGCTATACTTCAGAAGGAATTGATAAAACTGCTTCTGAATATTCTTTGTGTAAGAAAACCCTAGGAAATTCATGGGGTTGCCATAAGTTGACAGGCAGATTGAAGGTGTGAACACACAGGTCAATACTAGCATTTTAGATTGAGTTTGGAAACAAATTGGAAGCCAAATGCATTTTTAAATACTGGTACTATGTAGCTAGTTGCCGTAAGTTGTATAGTATTATATAAAAGAAGCCCACACTTACTTTGCCTCTGCATACAGAGCGAACACAGTCGATTATCTGTCCTGTTTCTAATCTGAAAGCACGACACCGCCGGAGTTCCTGATCCCATAATTTAACTGCTCCTCCTTCTTTTGATCTGGTGCAAATAAGACATTGGAAAACATTGTTCATATTTTCCCCTGGTTGTACGGGGATGGCAAGTGATGACTCTAAACAGCCTATTTTTCCAATCCTTTCCTTTCTTCATGGCTGCTCCATCCACTGACTTTTTCTAGACAAAGTGGATCAGCAAGCTTTTTCAATCAAACCTCACACACTGCTCATTAGCTGGACAATGTAGCTGTTTTTCCACAATTTAATCATTAAAGCTAAGATTTAAAATACACTGCATTTGCTGTCCACAAAATTGTGTACATTGCGGATGATTTAAGAGTAGATATATATGATTACTATTGGATGGAAGACCGCCAACAAATACTAAGAGCTGTAGGCTATATTTAAAATAAAGGCAATGGTAAACCATCATGGATACCAAGGGAATCAGTAGCTACTGAAATGGACATCCAAGTGCCACCTCTGTGTTGATGGAGGCAGGCAGGATTTCCCCGGGTACTAGTTGTGGGGGGTCGGGAGCAGGTGAGGGTTTTGCCCTCCTTTCTGCTAGAGATCCCTGTGTACAACTGGTGGGCCACTGTGTGACACAGAATGCTGGACTAGATGGGCTGAGGCCCGATTCAGCATGGCTCTTCTTATGTTCTTATCTCTAGAGTATCCCTTGTGTAAGAAATTCACGGGATCCCCATAAGTAGACAGGCAACTTGAAGGCATGTATATTCATATATATGTTTTGTACATTTATAGGTTTTCCATGGTTCTTAAGCTTTTTGCAATCATTGCCACAATTTTGCTTAAAAAATAAGCCTGATGGGCACTTGGAGAAACAGCAATGGTGGCAGAAGGTTGAAGCCCAATGAAGGAGAACAATACACACAACATTATCTTTGCTGCAGCTGGGAAGCCACAACAGAACTGCTACAAAGAGATCAGAGAGGAACTCTTACTTAATCCTGTTCCCCGTCAGTGGGTAAAGGAATTCAGCAGAAAGGATGGTTGAAAAAACAGTAATAAGGCAGAATTAGAGAATTCCTCACCCTCCTCCTTCATTTTTTCAGTGGAGACATGTGGGCCAGCAACGGACAATTGAGGTGGCTCCTGCCAAATTCTTTCCAATCAACCATGGTAAAGACATGCCAAAGAAGGTAGGCAAAATATGAGAAACCAGCCACCTCTCCAGAGAAGCTGGAGAGAAGGAGGAGGTGGAGATAAGCAGACCAGCTTTGGACAACTGAGGGCAATGGGTGAGGAAGAGTCCATCCGAGAAGAGGCAACATCCACACTCTTTGTTCTCCCCATCAAAAGAATGCAAGGAGCCACATGCAGAATTCCAAACTTTGTACTATTGACTTATCTACAGGTCGTATTAAAATCTGTAATTTGACCTCCAAACCTACCCTCAGTCATTACATGAGGTTGACTTATACACAAATATATATGCTAAGTTTAGTTAGACACTTAATTTTTACGAACATGCCCAATGGTAAATACTAAAAACTACTACCATAGTGTAATTTACTACAACACATTTCCAGTTTGTTGTAACTAAAAACTTTGCTAAATGCATCTGTAGAATAAAATAGGACTCACGGCCTTTCTTTGCCACCAGTTACAATTAAGCCATCTCGTAGTGTTGTATACATTGCAAATATAGGCCCGTTGTGAGCTTTGCCAACAATACGATTCAATATATGCTCTTTCCAAACACATACATCTCCACTGATGGTACCTGTAAATGTCAAATTGTTCTGAAAAAAAGTTGGGGGGTGGATATGGTGAGCACATGATTTTAAAATGGAACAAAGAGATTCATTTTCTAACAAAATTGCAATTGGTACAAAAACAATGGTCATTCTATTATTCCAGTCTAGTCTCTTGCCTTGTTTTGGGAGAGGAAAAAACCTATGTCACCTTGGTGTATGACGTACAATGGAAAACAAATGTTATTATTATTTGCCAGCTAATCAGCATCAACATTTCCTCATCAGAACCATTCCTCTTTTATTAAATACATTCTAGTGTAATATTAAAGACCTTACTCCTAAATATATTAACTGCCAGGGGGAAAGGCACGAAATGGAAAACTAGCAAGCAAGAGAGAGGAATAAATTGCTGTAACTGAAAAACATTGGAAATTTCTGCCTATCCCACTGATGCATGGGGAGTAACCTATTAGTTTCTGATTGCTTCTCCTAAGCCTTCAAGAGAATGTGGAGGGCTGCCTTGAAGGGAAATTAATCTTCCGATCCAACTACATGGGTCACATAGGATGGAGCTGATCTGGAATGAGTGTCCGCACTCTGCGGCACCGAGACAGCCCAGTGTCAGAAAGGAGTCTAGATAGCCCAGCAGTACCAAACACTTTTTGATGCTGCAGGACAGCTGCCCTTAACATCCTTATCATATCTAATTGGTGGTGATTTTGGGTACAAAACTGCTGGTGGTCATCTCTTGTTGTATGTAATAATGCTGGCTGGATTGCCAGTGAAGCAGGAGGAGGAGGAGGAGGAGGAGCAATTGACCCTCTTCTGCCCTTCCCTTCCATGATCTCCATGACACTCTGGCCAGTGTCACTACATTCAACAAGCAATGGCCACCAATTATTTTACTCCTGGTGGTCGCCACTAAAACAAGGACACAGTAGGGACAGGAAGTCCAGTGCACCTGAGCCAGGGGAAAGTGGGATGGCCATGTAAACAGCTGCATCCAGAACAAGCCTAACTGTTTGCATTGCCTCAAAGTACAGGTGATCTCTGGAGATTTGATGAAGCACCAGAGCATCCCCCAGTTTTGTTTCTTGCAAGATAAGGCTGTGTTAAGTGGCCCTGCCAGGCATTAGAATGAATCGGCCTTGTGCATTATGTGGCTATCATGATGTCCTTTCACCCCTTTCCCGCCTCATTTGTCACATGTTGATGGCCCCTAAATTTTGGTATTAGACCCACTGAATCAATTATGGAATGGTAAGTCAAGGCTAAATCTAAGTGTGTCTAAATAATAATAATAATAATAATAATAATAATAATGTATTTTAACCCAAACATTCAATGCCATCAACTTAACATTAAAACAATTATCCATATAAATTGAAACAAATGAAAAGAAATCGGCTAGCAATATTAATCAGTGGTGACCAACAAAGGGGTTAAAGATACAGAGCAAACTCGCTCCCCGCTCAATCCCCATTCTATAGACAGGTGAAGGGAAAATATCTGCACACACCCTTTTTACTGTTAGAGCACCAGTAGATGGCCAACAATAAGTGGAGATTCCTGCACCAGTAAATAAAGAGCTTTTGAGGGTGAATCTTCCTCTCCACAAATGGAGAGGAAGAACCATTCCATCTTAGGGCCCCTCAATACCAAAAGATTATTTCCTAAGGTATAAAGGATAGATTTTGGGGTACTAAAATTAAAACACACAGGCTAGAAACAATTATTTTCCTACAGCTAAACTACATACCGCTCCAAATGCTACTGACAACATGGTCTGCATTCGTGCATCTTCTATTGAACTTGTCTGTCCTTTTTTACTGAGAAGAGCTCTTCCAGCTAGAGTCCAAAATCTCACATGTTTTACTCCCACTGAAACAAATTGCGTATCAGAATCAGGCCTGAATTCTGCTACAAAAATACGCTGATTATGACCGGCTCTGCTGGCAATTTTGGCACCTAGTAGGAAGAATTAATTAATTTAAAGTCACACAAGAATAACTGCATCCGTAACTAATAAAAACAAATTGTATTTGACAGAGTATTGTATTTAGTTTCAAGTCCAGAGTAGTTGCAATATTATTTCACACTTCTATCTAAAATACAAGTAAAACACTGAGTCAAGTTCCAAAGCTCAAGACTAATAACAGCAACAACAATATTACATAGTGCTTCAGAGAGTTCAGAGCTTTTTAGTTACATTAGTTAGTATTCCTTAGAACAATTCAGCAATGCAGGCGAGCATTATCATGCCCTTGAGTTTCTGTAAGCTAAGAGGATAAATCCTACATATGTATAAACTGCAAATGTTGCTATGATGTAAACACCCACCAATCTTCATATTATGCCTATTAAGTAATAAAATACGCTATATATAAACTTGTAATTAAAAGTCTGATAACCCTCTTTGTTATGTATCTTCTGCACGGCATATGACAGACCTGCAGAACCTGTGATCCTCCAGTTCTTTTGGACTTCAGCTCCCAGAATTCCTGACCCTTGGACAAGTTGGCTAGGACTTTGGGGAGTTACAATCCCAAACACCTGGAGGGCCACAGATTGTGCAGGTCTGGCATACAATAATGGAGAAGTACTTACAGTATACTGCCACAATTAACAGTATTTTGCTTCCCCCCCCCCAGCAAAAAAGTCTTGGAGCCAGTTCTGCATAATGTTATTTTCAAGTTTTTCTAAAAAATAGTTTTCTAAGCAAACTAATTTTCTAAATGTTCAAAGCATCTGCAGTCTACTTCTCAAAGGACATGTTTTTTTAATTCTACTTATCAATTTCTGATAATCTAAAATGTAAATTAAGCTTGAGCCACTTAGTCAGTAAGGGGAAAGAATTACATCATCTTTTGGTGCAGATCTTCTGCATGCATCCACACTATTAGCACAAGGAACAAATCCAAAAAATGTACAAAAAATGCACATTTCAAATACAAAAGATATTATGGGTGGTAGATTCTTTTGGGTGTGTTGGAAGGTCTTGGTTTTTGAATGGATAACTAGAGTGATAAAACAGAATACATTATGTATAAATGTATGTAATAGTTTCTACCAAACACTTTGGTTAACTCATCAATAATATAGATATGTTTTATAAAAAGAAGATACGTTCCTACCTTCTTGCCATTTCCAAATGGTAATGGTATGTTCAGGATCCAGCCCAACAGACAGAAGGAGCTTGCCAGTGGCACTAAACCCAACTGAACAAACTCCTTTTGAATGGTAACATCTCAATACAGACAGTGTTTGTTTGTTCATTGCATCCCACACATGAATACAAGGTGCTGTGGCTGAATAAATATAAGAAATTCAAAACATTATCTGCTAATGAAAGCATACAGAATTTTTACACTCAAAGCATCAGGATAATTTTAGGGTTTTTAGCAGATAAAAAATGTTAATGTTTTGATATTGCCTTCTAAAGGTAAAAAGGCAAAAGAGGGTGTTATTTAATATAAAAGTATGACCATGTTCCAGGAAAGCCACACCAACCATTTTCTTAGCCCCGCTAAGTTCTCTTTTACTCTAAAACCACAAATACTAAATTCTGAATAATTGTATTTATATTTATTTATAACATTTTACATGTATATGCACCCAAACATTTGTGTAATGACTATGTAACATAGTATGCAGGAGGATCAATCTAATTAAGGGACATGTTTGTAAGAAATAAAACAAATCTAATAGATTCTTAGTTTCATTAAACTTTTAACCAATTTTTAGACAGGGACCAATATAAACAAACAAATTGTTTAATATGAACTGGAGACTTTGGTAGTATTGGTCATTGACAATACAGGCTAAATTTTGGAGGTGTGGTACTTGTGTTCATGCATTGTAGCAAAAACAATAATGGGTCTTGTGGCATACTGAGGACTAACAGGTTTTATTTGGCATAAGTCTTCATGGCATGCAGCCCGTTTTATGCATTTTGATGAAGTAGGGTATTAACTATGACAATGTATGCTAAGTGAATTCTTACACAGTTGACTAGTTTGCTATCAAAGGCTCCACATATTTTCCAGTTGCTTCCAGTACCAGAGGTGTATGATATATACAGAGTGTGTATCACTTTAAATCAGTGGTTCCCAAACTGTGATCGTTGGACCATCGGTCCGCAAGAACTAATATATGGTCCGCGGCCTCGCTGTTACTACATTGTTGCAACGAGAGCAGCTGGTCTTGTGAAACCCTCTTATAGTGCCGAGGCTTATTAGATATGGTTTTCTGTAGGCGAGCAGATGGCGACTAATGGATGGCGTATGTTCTGTATCAGAAACTAGAGCTGATGTGGTCTATCCAATGCAATTTTCTGAGTCAGCACCCCAAATAACCAAACCAAATCTATAGTTGACCAAAAACTGATTTGTAACCACTCTACTGTTGGAGAGTGGTCCCAGATCAAGTGGTCCCTGGTCAAAAAAAGGTTGGGAAACACTGTTTTAAATTCTTAGAACATTGTACTGGACTGAAGAAATGATGCTTAAGACTATCGGGCATTACAGAGTCCAAAAAGTTGCCCTTCTGCCCTAACCATTTGCCCAGGAGACAAACACTATCTGTCTTGGACTATGTGCTAGAACACTTGACAAGTAAAATAAGACATGACAAGCACAGAAATTGCATAAATAAGAGCTTAGAAGAAATAACAACTAATCTATGTAAGCAAGCATATGTGTTGCCACTGTCTGATACAAAAGATGATTGCTCATTCATCCAAGAAGATGGTAACAGAAATGCAAGAAAGCTCCTAGGAAACTATGTGTTGCTAAAACAACGTTTCAAAGCAAACAAATGATATTGCACAGAATGATTTTATCCTGATAATTATTTTGGATGACTGGTAAAATGATATGATGGCAGTATGGAAAATGATTGGATCAACTCAGTCACCAAGGCCTCTTCAGTGAATAGCTACACTGAAAATAATACTAATTTAGAAAAGAAAAAAAATTATCAGCCCCAGTAGCTTTCCAGAAATTGAATGAAACTACAGGTATGCATATTTAAATGTGTCAGAATCCACTTATCAAAACAGAAAAGAGTACAATAAAATAAAATGTATTAAATGAGTTTTGATTTCATCTCAATGAAGTCTTGTGTATTTATAATTTGCTGGATGTTGTATTTGGTGCTAAACAACTAATGTCATGGTGTTTTAAAATATTGAAATATATTCAATTAACCTATCCAAAACACTTTTCATAACTACAAAAAGCCTAGTTATACCTCAAGATGTTAAAATTTTATTTCCCTTACCTGACATATCTGCTGAGTCTCCTGTAATGGAAAAGCAGCAGAAAAACAATTACAACCAGAATGAAGGAAAGAAACTAAAATATATGTGGTATTAAATACAAATTTTGATTTGAGGATTTTTAAAGTATCAATGCTTTGATAAGTAGATCTAAACTTAAATAAACTGTCCCCAATGTTGACAGTAGCATTTGCTCCCAAGAATGGACTATAAGAATAAACACAATGATGGATTTTCCTGAATGTGTCATGAGTTGAAGATTGCACACACTTGAGTTCCATGGAATGCTCAACTGTATGCAAAACCAAGTTACCTCCATAATAGTCTTCCTCTTTTCACAACTGGGAATACCCAGGATATGCAAGAAGACAATATCAATCAGCTATGATGAGCCAGTACACATACAATGGCAGACCACAGTTTGACATTGTATGAGGGAGCATTGGACATGGCGGTGCACTACCTCTTCCTCTAGACCAGGGGTGTCAAGCTCATTTTCATTTGAGGGCAACATCAGACTTGTGTCCTTCAAAGGGTTGTTGAAACCAAGAACAGAGAATCCATGGACACAGAGGGCCATATATATATATACACACACAAATTCAAAAACAGCTGGGGATCCAAACAGGGTAAAAACTTAAGAGCACGGACCACTATGTGTGTGTTTTTAAAATATATATATAGCCTTTCAGATGTTCCTGTATCGCAAGTCACATCCGCTCTAGTCATATATCTAATGATGAGCAATACAGGAGTTGTGGTTCAGCATCTGGAGGGACACATAAACCGTCATGGCGGGGCCTTCAGTTTGACACCCGTGCTCTAGACTATTTACTGATGCAGGTGCATGAGGAGGAGGGAAGGTAATCTAGGTAGCCAAAAGTAGACAGTCTTTGTTGTGAGATGAAATGAAACAAAGGCATCTTTCTTCACCTGGTAGAGGACCCTAATTTCGCTTGTCTTTGCAGCTGGTTTTTAGTCTTCTGAGTTGCCTTCCGAACTGGGTCACTTCCTGACTGAGTCAGTGAATGCTCATAGGGTAGCTCTGACACACAAGTTAACAACTGCCATAGCATGACACAGAGCCACAAGCACTGTGCAATAGAACCTCTACATAAGAATGTTCCTACATAAGAATGCTTTAACTTACAAATCCTCACCTGGGTCAGAGTGACATGTTAACATCCAAATGCTGTTGTGACCTATGAACAGTGCAAAAGAGGCCTCTTTGGCCCCTAAATCAGTTCTAACAGCAAGACAGAGAAAAGCAACATCTGGACTGGATTCCTAGTCAGAGCAGCTGGCAGAAACTCCAGCTTCATGTGATTGCTTCCCCTGAACATTCTGAGAGGAGTCCAATCTGGAGATTCCACTCCATAGATTGCAGTCCACCCTGATGTAGCAGAACCACAACCTAAACATCAAGTACTGTATGTTTTGCTTCAAGAAGGGAGAGAGGAAGAGAGGGAGGGAGGCAAGCTGGAATTACAGTGTGAAGAAAATGATGCTGTTTTGCCTTGCTGTACATTGGCCAACACATTTTGACGCCTCAAATGTGCTTCCTTGCCACAGTAGCTGGATGCAACCAGGCACTGCCTCTCTCTGAACATTTCATACATCATTTGTTATTCATAAAGTGCATTTTCTTATTTAAAAACACATAACAGTAACATTGTACACTGTACATACAATGCAGGAGCTCGGTCATTATGTTTGATCCTGAATTCTAGATAAGTTCTTACATTCAAATGGAATCTTAATCATGTAGTGTAAACATTCATACATTGATTTGAAGATTGTTGCTTTGTTTATTTAAATGAGACATTATTGGGAATTCTGTGTGGGTTGGAGTTTTTACATGTCAGACTAGTTTCAGAATTAAGGACATTTAAAACAAACATAGATTTGCTATATTTGTTTTTTTATCATCTGTCACGTTCCAGTTTCAAAATCAGCTCCCAATAAGGAATTCTGATTAAGTTCTTGGATTTCGGATTTTGATTTGTAACTGTACAGCAAAATGTGAAATGTCTGTATTTGGAACGCGTGTTTTTAAAAAGCTCAGCTCTTCTTTAGGGCTTTTAAGGCTGTTGTGCGTTCAATTAGGCAGTTTCACTAGAGCATTATCTTCACCTATTCTAAATCCTGCACTTTACTCCGGCCCTTCTACTGTTCCTTGTCATTATTTTAGGTTATGCCCCCTGTACATTAGATCCCTAGTCCCTGTACATTTGATCTCTGCAATTTCCATTAGCTCTTTTAAGGAATTATTGCACTCTTTGAGCCTGAACTCAGCTATAATTGTTACCTCAGTCGCATTGTTTTTATAATGTTGTTTACGATTGTGTTTTGTTTTAGTATTTTATTGTTTGATTTTAATGTGTTTTATTTTATGTGTAATTTTTGGGCTTGTCCCCTTATAAGCTGCCCCAAGTCCCCATGGGGAGATGGTGGCGGGGTATAAAAATAAACTTACTTACTTAAGGATTTCCTCCTAGGTAAATGAATGACCATAGTATCATGCTGTTACTTCAATTTTACTCCAAAGCTACCATTGAAATATGACAAAATATTCTTTGCCAGGATGACATACTTGAATTTATCCATAGAGGGAGAATTCATTGTAGAATACTTTAATCAGGATAGGAGTGTAAAAAGGCGTGAAAGATGTAAATTATGAAGTGCTATAAACATTGGGTGTTGTGTGAGATGATACATGTTTATCAACCAGCTGGCCTGTTAAACTCGAGGAATCAAAGCAATACATTCAACTTATCCAAAAGCCAGTCTCCTTTTAATAAGAAATCTTTTTGTAAATGTATTTATCTGAATGTGAGTGGCTGGGACAAAATAGGTATACTGCCCATCTTGCTGTTTAATGGTCTCCCACCCTGATCTGTTTGAGCAGGTCACATCACTTTCATGTAATTGAGTAGTCTCAGCTTTAAGAGTCTATCCCACCAGTGCATGTTAATAAGTGGTTTGAAATCCATAAAAGCTCATGCTAACATTTAAATTGTTTTTTTTCATCCTTTTAGGAGGGAGTGTGTGGCTTCTCGATTTGCAGGGTACACAGACCTACTTTTAAATAGATCTTCCCTTCATGTCATATATGAATTTCACTCATTTCATAGTAAAAAGGATTTTACCACTTAAACTAGTTCTATACATGTTTGAGATGATAGTGCACCTTCCAGCAAGTATGAAATTAAAAAAACAACACATGGTCATGAATAACATGGGGCTTAACAATTTGAAAAATTATTTTGATAAATGCTACAATGAAAATAATAGCATTCTGAAAGCATTAGTGCATTTTAAAAGAATTTTAACTGATACAATAAAAATACTTGGCACAGGTAACTGAGTAACATTCATACAAACAGAAGCAGCATAAGCTTTCTTCTATCTATGAATTCACATGCATATATATTATTTTTTCTTTTGAAAAGTACAAACATACCTACTTGGCCAGTTGCCACAATGTTGATAAACTTGGGATGCTGATTGATAGTGAGGCACAAAATATCATCATTATGTTCCTGGTAAAAAGACTGAGAACCTAGAGAAGAAAATGCAACATATTATTTACATTATACTACATGTACTTGTATATTACATGTATGGGCCCCTGGTGGCGCAACGGGTGAAACCACTGAGCTACTGAATTTGCTGACCGAAAGGTTGGTGGTTCAAATCCGGGGAGTGGGGTGAGCTTCCATTGTAAGGCCTAAATTTTGCAACCTAGCAGTTCAAAACATGCAAATGGGAGTAGATCAATAGGTTCTGCTCCATCAGGAAGGTAACGGCACTCCATGCAGTCATGCTGGCCACATGACCTAGGAGGCATCTACGGACAACGCCGGCTCTTTGGCTTAGAAATGGAGGTGACACCCCCCTCCCAGAGTTGGACACAACTGAACTTATTTATTTACTAGCTGACCCGTGCACGCGTTGCTGTGCCATATTCTGTGGCTAACCTCTTCTACCCACATGGTGGGAAAGCAGAATCAAAGGACTCTTGACAGATGGCCATTTTGCCTCTTGTTGATAACATTAAGAGACCTTTAGCAGTTCGCTCAGGATGAGTTGGGATTTGTATCTTCCTTTTGTTGTACGGTAGTCCTGTCCCACTGTATTCCCAGGCCTGGGACAACAAAGTGAATGTTTGTATGTATGTGGATATGTGCCAGCTTTCTGATTGGTTTCCACTGTGGGATTATTTGCATAACGCCTCTGATTGGCCTGCACCACCAACATTCCGACACTCTAAACTGCCAGAGGGGGGTGGCTCCCAGCCTCTACATTCTAACTGAAGGAGTATTTGCATAATGCCTCTAATTGGCCAGCACCACCAATAGTCCGACACTCTAAACTGCCAGAGGGGGGTGGTGGCTCCCAGCCTCTACATTCTAACTGAGGGAGTATTTGCATAATGCCTCTAATTGGCCAGCACCATCAACATTCCGACACTCTAAACTGCCAGTGGGCGGTGGCATGGGGGATTATGGAAGTAGTAGTCAATTGTTTTTTTGTGTGTTTTTGGTCATGTTGTTTAATTTTAATTTTATTTTTTGGGTGGTAAACATACCTTGTGGGGTTTTGTGTGTATGTGCGTTTTGTGGGCTGATTTGGTGTGTCTGCCTTGTGTGGTTTTGCTGTCTATAGGCTACTTAGGCTGACAGCTCTCTTTATATATATATATATATATATATATATATATATATAGATTGGACTATAACATTATACCGTAATACAAAATATATAATTATAATATATTATTATTAGTATTATATTGTATTAAATTATAATAGTATCAATATTATATGTATATACAATGTATTATATTATATGCACAGTGGTGGAGGCAAGATGGAACTGCCTTCCCAGCCCTGCCCTTCACTCTGATCTATTAGTAGTAGTATTATATTGTATAGCATTATAACAGTATCAATATAATATGTATATACAATATAT